>CAKNYM010009459.1:0-23508 GCA_932195095.1 Andricus curvator | reverse complement strand
AATTGTAATGAAAGTCGTAGGTAATTATTTTTGAGAGATCGAGAACACCTAATCCTACATAAATTGGTTTATTGAACTTAACTTGGAGTCTTTTTGACTCAATAATAACCATATCTTCTTCGAATATGGTGCAGCTATGAAAATTTGGCTTGGCAATCAGAGCTTTTGCACCGTACCTTCCATCCCATTTTGTTATCAATCTCACATCTCTATATTTTCTAACATTCTCCATTGTTTTTCCAAAGACAGCATTGTTCATCAGCTTGTAGAAATTTTTCTCAAAATCATTGCTAGACATTTTTCGTTTTTCTGTATTTAAGTCAATGTACTTTTTTAACCAAGGTTTTTGCTCAAACTTTAGAATTCGATGAACTTTAGTTAGCTTTAAACCCAAACTCAAATACTTTTTCAAATTTCTATAGTGGACTACGTAATTCTTCTTTGGCAATAAGCTCGTTATCAGTTTTGGTATCTTGCATGAGGAATTAGGGGGTACAAAGTGCTCTGGAGCCAAAGGCAAATCTCTATGAAAATCATGCAATTCTGCAGGATATTCCAAGTCTACCTCCAAAATGTAACCTATTGGCGAATCGTCTGGAATACTTTGTACATTGATATCTTGATCGAGTACCCATTCGAAACCATCAAAAGGTAAAAATTCGCTCATTGCTGCACCATACTGGTTGTTGATATCGAAATATGAGATATACGATTCAGGTTCGTTTGGATTAAAATCTGATCCCATAAATCGGTTATTCGCTTTGGCATATCTATTTGAGCACTGCGATACACCGCCACGAATACCCCTCTCAATGAGAAGAATCATTTCAGGATCTGTTAATAATTCAAGTTCAATTCCAGTTAATTTGAGCATCGCGTCAAAAGCAAGTCCTGGAGCTGTATAGTAATGTAATTGATCTAGATTATAGGTTGCAAAACAATTTCTTCTGAAATTTTCAAAAATATCAGCTAGAAGTAAAACGTCGGGTTTCAAGTATAAATCAGAGTATTCACCCAAAGTTTTTATATTGAACCTTTCCCAAACATTGCACGCATGTTGGTAATCTTCATCGGAAATTTCTTCACTATTTAATTTTGAATAAAATGCGCTTTTAGGTGGTAACTGTTGCTCATTTAATTTTTCCCAATCACCAATATAGTCATAAGGAAATACTCCTTTTCTGACTAATAATTGAAATTCCTCGGAATTCTTGCAATGTTTGAGAGTAATTTTTTTATCGTCGTTTCCCAAATAAGAAGATAATTTTTCAAGGCTACTCGGCATGAAACGAAACGAATCTATAAACCGAAGATTTACTTTTGTGCCAGCAACATATTTAGTGAACGAGATGTATTTTTCCTTATTCACAGGTAATAATTTAACTTCACCTTCAAATTGTTGAGCTAGAGCTTTAATGAAAAAGTGAGAATCATATCCTGATAAATTGTGAAAAACGACTGGTACAGTGTGCGAATCTTTGTAATTTACATTACAGCCCTGATGACTTGCACCACGGTACTTGCCAGTCAAATGACAGTGGTCATGATGTCTTATGTCATCTTGTTTAAATGGTTTTGCACATATATGACAGTTTTGAGCAGACAGAAACTGTATTTCTTGCTCTGGAGTCAGTTTCTCCATTGGCACAACATTTGTTAAATAAGAATCAATATTTTTAGAAATTTCATGTAATTCTTTCATGAACCACTCTATGCAATCTTTTTCACGATAAATTTCGAACTTTGAAAGAGAATCATCAAAGCCGCAATGTAAATAATACGCAACACTGTATGGAACATGCTTTTGATACGGTCCTGTACCTGACTGAATATCGGTAGTTTCTTGCAAGAGACACTCAAGATCGGCAAAAATAGCAAACGGAACTTTTTCCTTAAATCTATCATTTTTAAATTTTAAAATTCTCTCATTGTCCTTAGCTAGTATCATGCGATATTCATTCATGTTTTCACAATCCAGTCTATGATTCTGTAAAGATTTTTCTAATTTGAAGTGACATAGGCACCTATCGCAAAAGTAACTACGACAATGAGCTTTCGTAATCTGAGATTTTACTAATCGGGATCAGTTTTTAATCAATGCGAAGTGATATATTGGATTACTGTCATTTAATTTATTTTCATCAAAATGGTTGAAGTAAATATTCGCATTTTCAATCATTAATAGATGAATTGTAGGAAATCTTGACTTTTCATTGCTTAGATACAGTGGTACAATTTCCCTTTTCTTATATTTTTTATCTTCTTCTATACCGTACACTTTTATGCACAATTCATTCATTTTCTCAAATTTCGGAATATCTTCAAGACTTATAGGAAACGAGATTCCATCATGTTTGAGTTCTGAGTTGAAATGTGGGTAGGAAGTGACTCGAGATACATTATCTTTGGCAGGGTGAAGAGCTGCTATTACTGACCACAAAAAGCAATAAACATCATTATTTTGGATATTTACAACAGCTTTTTTATCTCTGATATATTTTGGTAGATCAATGAAAGTTGATATACCAGAATTTATTGGTAAATATCTATTGAAATTTACCATCAGGTTTATAATTTCAGACAATGACCAACCAGAATCTGTTTCTTGTAAATCTTCAACTTTTACTAAAATTTGTTCCAAAACCTTTTCATTATACCATGCATCAATATCTGTCGATGGTAAGATCTTGTCATTTTCAGTAGTAATAAACCTAATATCTTCAACCGTTTCACCGTTTACTAATGCTTTAAATTTTCCTGCAAAGGCAACGTTTACTTTTAAATTCCCATCTTTTTTCAAAATATTTTTAATTCGTCGAACGATCATTGACTTTGCATCCTCCAAAAAATGTTTAAGTTCTTTATGCTGTAAGTTAATTACACAACTCGTTCTTATTCTATTCTTAAAAGCAGTTGTTTTATTTTTTTATTGTATGCTTTCAAAATGCCTATCGTCGTCTGAATGTGTGCTTTTTCTCCAACAGATAAATTTCTATTATACCTTAAAATTTTGTACAGCAATCTAATCTTCCCAGTACCAAAGTTGAACAATTTTCTAATTTTGTCAACTCTTACATCATCTATTAAAGCTTTATATGCTTCATCAATGATTGAAATAACTTGTTTACTTTGTTCACGATTCATTTTGATTAATGGTAGACACACAAAGTGCACACACTAAAACAATTTAGTTTAATCACTCACAAAATTTTTTTCTCTTTTTTATAATTGTTTTTCACTTTGATGCTGGCAATCGATCACAAAGCTTTGTAGTCTAGTTACTATTATTCTCGAAAGTGTATAGATAATTAAAATCACACAAAACACTTTAACAAAATATCGAGCTGATACAGTGTTGATCGGTGCTGATGCAGTGACGAACTGAATTTGCAGTTGACTGTTAGCTGTTATTTATATTCGTGAGGATTAATTTCTCTTGTGAGAGAGAAGACGTGGCACCTAATGCGCCATACAGCGGCTTAGTTCAGAACTAATGTTCACTGTAACTTGCTAATATCGTTTGCATGGAGGTTTATTTGCGACTGAGGAGCTCAAGAGATTGCGCAGTATAATTTTGATGATGTCAGCAAGAATATTCTAGAAAACTAAGCACAGACACGTAGAGACGCTTAACCCCTCCACCAAATTTCTCGAGATTCTTGCAATACATTTGCGCAATATTACATCATATGATGTAACAAACTTCTAGAACGTTCTACATTATAATCAACACGTTAGGGAAAACAAAAAGTAGTAAATAACATTCCAAGCTGTAAACACATTCCATTCTAATTGTTGAAAGATTTTTTGTTTATAAAAACATTAACAATTCATTTGTTGATAAGAATAAATCTACATGCTAACGTAGGAAAAATATGTTTTAATTAACTTTTATCTGAAATTTGTCATTTAAAGAATGCAATAAATCAAATTTTATAGACAAAGAAAATGTTATACTTATCCTATATCAAATTACACTTGGGCACCTGCATCTTTTGCGCATCAAATAAATAAAGGCAGGAATTTTTTAATTAAATGTATAAGGAAGCAATAAATCAAATTTAAAGATAAAACTGGATGTCATACTTACCCTATATCAAATTACAACTTTACGCCTGCATCTTTTGCGTCTTAAAAGAAACATATTATTATAAACATCCTCTGTACAGAATGTGAAGAATGTTTTTAATCTCTATGAGAATTGTGAAATAGTATATAAAGGAAGCAATATATCATCCTGAAATGATTAAAAAATGTACCACTAAACCTAAATAATCGCCATGACATTCCTTGCAAATTGAAAACATCCGCAAAACTCAAAAATAAAAGTTTCACATATGATATCTCACACTTGCAACATAAAAAAACATTCCATTGTTCTAATAACATCCGCAGCTCATTCTTAAATTTCAAATTAAGATACCTATGGAAATGATAATCGCAGAAAAATGACTCTTGTGTGATGCTGAAAATAACATGGAATTATTTACATAAAATTGATAACCAACAAGAATCAGGCAGTCAAAAACACACATCCTATAAAATGATTTAGTAGCCCTCTTGTAAAAGTGGCTCAGAAGTCTGGCTTAGAACTCTTCAAATTAGCATGGACACGAACCACTTAAGCTATTAAAAGGGGACTTAGAATATCTCCTGTAATTATAACTTAGAACATCTAAACTTAGCACGGACATGAACCACTGTGCTGCAGAATAGTCTCAATGCCGGTATGATAGGAAGAAATTTCACAGTCTCTCACACGGACACACATGTATGCTCACCTCGCACTCTCAACCTCACACAGGCTCACACACACAGAGAATCAGGTAGGCATACACATATACTATAAATACATAATGGCTTAGAACACCTAATATTATCATGGATATGTTCCACTATGCTACAGAATTTTTCCCAATGCCAGTATGGTAGGAAGGCATTATCAGTCTCACACGGAAACACACAGATGTATGCTCACCTCATACGCTCAACCTCACACAGACACACATACACACACACACTCACCTCACACAGACACGCACTAATACTAATTGATCCAGAACTCCCCCTGTCTATCTACTAACGTTCCGCTGGAACGTTCCAAAGGTGCCTGCGGAACGTTCCAGGAACGTTCCGTGCTATTAGGGACACTTTAAAAATAATACTATTCAGACATTTATAACTTACTTTTACGTTTATAATATATTTTCTTCAAAAAGGCGTATGCATTCCCATGTCAAGATGTACCAACTATATGCTAAACTTTCTGATTTTTCCACCTATCCTAGCATGATCGTGACGTCATGTTACGATAATCAATATTCCGTGAAATATTTGAGTCGTTTTTTGATTCTATTATATTGATTCTTAGTTGGCAAATTGTACTATTTCAAGGAAATGTTATATTTGTCACGTCGTACGTCAACAAAAACACTTTGAAAACACTGGCATGCATGATGCGCAAATGCAAGGACGCACACATGCTTACGTAGCTCGCGCATCAATACAAGGCCGGGGCAGCCAATAATCGTCGCTTGCCCAAATCACCCCACGACTCGCGGTAGAGGTGGGGGTCCCTCCAGCCTTGAAATACCCAAATCTTTACGTTCCGTGGCCCTTGGAATAGGCCAGAGTTCACTGTAATACGTACAATTATTTTTAGTTTGTGATTTCTTGAATTAAACAATTTTCTTAATAATATTTATTAAAAACGTGGCAAATATAATTGTAAAAAAATCTTTTAAGTAATAGAATGAGCTTTTTAAAATTAAAATTGAATGGAAATTACGACTTTTGCTTAATGCGGAAGAAAAAAACACAATATGTAAACTGCTAAATTCAAATAATTATAGAAATTTTGCTGAGAAAATAAAATCAATTTTCCACTATACACTTTTTTTTAAATTTATATCCATACAGACGAAAATTTTTGAATATTTGACATTTTCCCGCGTTAATATTTTAAATTTTGAAAATTTTGAAACGTTTCCAAAGTTTCATGAAACTTTACAACTCTGTGGTTGGTAAGAAAGGTACCTTGGATTTGAAATTGCATTCAACTTATTCATTTGACAAGAACTTCAAGGCCTCTGAGGTCATTTATAACAAAATGTTTTTTTTCCATAATAATAGTGAAAGTTGACACGAGTACATGTCATTTTCTGCTTGGAAGTTGGAATTAAAAGTCCAAAAATAAAGACTTCGTCAGTTTTTGGTATACCATTTTTTATTTATTTTGCAAAAATAATACGAAAATTCGAACTCCCGCAATTATTCACTCTTTGGAACTTACGGAAAAAAAATCATAAAAAGTTATATATCATATGCCACCCAATGCCAACTATGCTATCATTATAAACATAACCTCTAAATTGATAATTGGTTTGGTACTTTAATACTGATTTAATTAACCTATATATTACAAACAATATATTTTTTTAAATACATATTTTTCCGTTTTTGAAAAATTCGAAAATATATATAAATCAAGAGTGAGGGGGGATCATAATCCGAGTTCGATTTTCAAGAAAAAAGGTGAGGGGTGGGCGGGTGGACTCGAGTGTTTACAATTTGACGTGTGAAAATGACAGATGGCTTCTCAAATTTATAATGCTCCTCAGCAAGCTTATGTGTAAATTAGAGTACTTGAATATGAATGTGACTGTGAATTTAATTTACTAGCAAGCTTTTTAAACAAATCCAGCATTCTGCTTTAGAGATTGAAGTTGTAATGCAAAATTTGTGCTCGTGCAGGATGCATCAGCTAAGGTTGTTTTTACAAAGCTTGCAAAGAGAAGAACAATGTATTTTCTCAATGGATTACAAATACTTATCGATACGGCGATGTTGCGCAACAAGGAAACAGCGATAAGCATTTTTCTTCTAATCTGGTTGTTAACTGATAAAGGCAGTTGCTGTGAGTGGAACGTTCAGAGAGGTTAGTTTTTTACTACTTCCTCTTTTATCTATATTAGATGATAGTATTCATAGATGCTTCATTATTTTTGTGTGTTTTATAAAAGAAGGTACGTATTTTAAATACTGCATAATAGTTATTCGTTTTTAATTATTCAGGAGTTCTATTTCGTTCGCAATTTTTTTTTTTTGCAATATGGTCAGTGATGTGTAAATTCGCACTTTTTTGGCATAATTTGAGACAATCTTAGTTTTATTTTCCTGATTATTGTTCGTCCAAAGATTTTTCATTTATAAGTAAATAGTTGATAAAATAATGGTTAGTTTTAATTTCAGCAGCAGAACATAACGGCCTTGTTGTAAAAACTAGCTGCAAAAATATTTATCCAGTAAGAAAGGCCTCTTTTGTTAAAAAGTCAACCTTTTTTATTCAAAATTCAATTGACTTCTAAAAATTTGCCTTTTTGGCTTAAAAAATCCACCATTTTGGTTAAAAATTGAACTTTTTTGTTGAAAAGTCGTTTCTTTTGATTGAAAATTCATGTAATTGGTTGTAAATGCAACTGTTTCATTGAAAATTCAACTATTAGGTGAAAATTAATTTTTTTTTTGAAAATTCAGCTTTTCAGGTTGATAATTCAACTATCTTCTGAAAAATTCTTCTTGATTTGTAACTGTATTTAATTTTAATTTTTTTTTAATTCGACTGTTTGGTTGAAAATAGAACTACATGGTTAAAAGTTGAATTATTTTGTTAAAAAGTCATCTTTTTCTGTCGAAAATTCAACGGTTTTCTTGAACATTCGTCTCTTTGGATAGAAAATTTGTTCTTTTGGATTGAAAAGTCATCTTCTTGTTTTGAAAATTTAACTATTTGGTTGAAATGTAACCTTTTTTTTAACCTTTTTTTAAACAAAATTCAACCATTTGGTTCAAGATTTGTCTTTGTGGGCTGGAAATTCAACTTTTTGGTTAAATTCAATTATTTTATTGAACGGGCATCTTTTTGGATGAAATTTTAACGGATTTGTTAAAAATTCATATTTTTGGATAGAAAATTCGTGCCTTTGGATTGAAAATTCATCTTTGATGGTAGAAAAGTCATATTTTTTGCTTGAAAATTCGTCTTTGCTGATTGAAAATTAATTTTTTCTGTAAACTCAACTATTTGGTAGAAGATTCATCTTTATTTGTTGAAAATTATATTTTGCGTTGAAAATTCATCTTTTCAGGTTGATAATTCAACTGTCTTCTAAAAAATTCGTCCCTTTGATTTGAAAATTAAACTATTTGGTTGAAAATTCAACTATGTATTTTGGTTGTAAGTTAATTCTTTTTGGTTAAAGATCCAATTGTTTCATTGAAAATTTAATTCTTTGGTCAACAATTCAACTATTTTTTTTAAAAGTCATCCTTTTTTATTACAAACTCAATTGACTTCTAAAAATGCATCTTTTTGGCTTGAAAATTCCATTATTTGGTTAAAAATGTAATTGAAAATTTTTTTGTTTTTAAAATTCAACCATTAGGTTGAAAATTATCTTTTTTATTTAAGATCGAAATGAAATCTACTTTCTTATAAAAAATTTCATGCAAAGAAAAACAAAGCATGAAAAGATTTACAATCCAAAATTAGACTTATAAAATCACCTCCTTTCCAGCTCATTAGAGACAATATTATAACAAAGGAAAAAAATGTTAAAAATTGACCTTTACAGGTTGATAATTCAACTGTTTTCTGAAAAATTCTTCTTGGTTTGAAAATTCAACTGTTTTGTTAAAAATGCAACTGTATGTGAAAATAGTTATTTTATTATTATTCAATTATTTTGTTGAAAAGTCATATTTTTTGGACCAAAAATTCAACGATGTTGTTGAAAAATCACCTTTGAAGATAGAAAAGTCATCCTTTTTGTTTGAAAATTTATCTTTCTTCATTGAAAATTAATCTTTGCTTTAAATTCAACTATGTGATGGAAAATTCATCTTTATTGGTTAAAAATGTAGATTTGGTTAAATTTTCTCTTTTTTTTTTTCGAAAATTCGACTATTTAGTTGAAATTCGCCTTTGTAGGTTTAAAATTCCACTATTTTATTAAAAATTGATCTTTTTTGATCGAGTATTGAACGGTTTTGTTGAACATTTCTCGTTTTGGATATAAAATTTGCCCTTTTGAATTGAAAAGTCATCTTTGATGGTAGAAAAGTCATCCTTTCTGGTTGGAAATTCATCTTTCTTGATTGAAAATTCAACTGTTTTCTAAAAAAAAACCTTTTTGGCTGGGAAATTATTCTATTTGGTTAAAAATTTAACTATTTTGTAGAAAATTCGTCTCTTTTGATTGAAAGTTCAAATATTCGGATGTAAATGCAACTGTTTAATTGAAACTTAATTTTTTCTTGAAAATCAGTTAAATGTTTAAAATTCATATTTATTGGTTAGAAATAATTTTTGTTATTGAAACTTCACCGTCTCAGGATGTTAATTCAACTTTTTACTAAAAAAAAATCGCCTTTTTGCTTGAAAAATTCAAATCAAATTAAAATTCAATTCAAATTAGATTGACAATGCGATTGTTTGTGGTTGAATATTAATTATTTTTTTAATTCTACCATTTGTTGAAAATTCAATTATTTTGTTGAACAGTCATATTTTTGGACGAAAATTCAAAGGTTTTGTTAAGCTTTTGTCATTTTTGATAGAAAATTCATTCTTTTAGGTTGAAAATTATTTTCTTTGTTGGTAGAAAAGTCATCCTTTTTATTTGAAAATTCATATTTCTTGAATGAAAATGAATTTTTGATATAAACACAACTGTTTGGTTGAAAATTAATCTTTATCAGTTGGAAACGATATTTTTTTGTTGAAAACTCCCTTTTTCAGGTTTATAATTTAACTGTCTTCGAAAAAAATTCGTCTTTTTGTTTTGATAATTTAACTATTTGTTTGAAAATCTAAGTAATTGTGGTTGAATTTCAATCTTTTTTTGAAAATTCGAACATTTGGATTCGCCTTTTGATTTAATAATTTATTTACCTTTTAACATTAATAATTATACTGTCTTTTAAAAAAATTCATCTTTTTGCTTTGAAAATTCCACTATTTGGTTGAAAATGTAACAGTTTGTGTTTGAATTTTAATCTTTTTTGTTTGAAAATTCGTCTTTATAGGTTGAAAATTCAACTATTTGGTTGAAAATTCAATTTTTTGTGAAAAAGTCATCTGGTTGTTGACTGATAAAGTCAGCTGCTAAGAGTGGAACGTCCGGAGAGGTTAGTTTTTTTACTACTTCCTCCTTTAATCTATTAGATGATAATATTCATAGATTCTTCATTATTTTTGTGTATTTTATGAAAGAAGGTACGTATTTTAAATACTGCATAATAGTTATTCGTTTTTAATTATTCAGGAGTTTTATTTCGTTCGCAATTTTTTTTTGCAATATGGTCATAAATTTGAATTAAATAAAACTAATTTAATACAGTTTAGTGGTTAATGAATAAAAAGATAGATGATTTTTTATTTGAAATATAATATTTCAAAGAATAACCATTCTTTTAATTCCATAAAATGTTTATAAAATAATGGTTTGTTTTAATTTCAACAGCAGCACATAATAAAACGTCCTTAATGTAAAAAATATCTTTTCAAATATTTATTGAGTAAGCGAAGCCAATATATTACATTTTATTTTTAGACCACATTCTTTTCCTTATTCCGCTCGTTCCTTCTTTTTTAAAGAATTGCTTTTTTCATGTTTTCTAGAATCTTCCGCTTTTTCTCATTTTTTCACTCAAATGCGAACTGTATTGATAGAACTTAATAACAAAATACAACTATTTTGTTTCAAAGTTAATTCTTTTTGGTTAAAGAATCAACTATTTTGTTGAAAATTAAATTTTTTTGTTAAAAATTCAACTTTTTTGTTAAAATGTCTTCCGTTTTCGTTAAAAATTCAGCTGACTTCTAAAAAATCGCCTTTTTGGATTAAAAATTCCAGTATTTGGTTAAAAATTTAACTATTTTGTTGAAAATTCGTCTCTTTTGATTGAAAGCTCAACTGCTCAGCTGTAAATGCAACTGATTGATTTTTTTTTAATTTAAATATTTGGTTGAACATAATACTTTTTGTTGAAAATTCACCTTTTCAGGTTGATAATTTAACTGTCTTCTAAAAAATTCGTCTTTTTCGTTAGAAAATTCGACTATTTGGTTGAAAATTCTACTGTTTGTGGTTCAATTTTAATATGGTTTTCAAAATTCGACCATTTGGTTAAAAATTCAACTATTTGGTTGAAAATTCCATTATTTTGTTAAAAAGTCAGATTTTTTTATAAAAAAATCAACGGTTTTGTTGAACCTTCGTTGTTTTGGATAGAAACTTTGTCCATTTAGATTAAAAATTCATCTTCATTGGCTGAAAATTAATTTTTTGTTTGACAATACACCTTTTCAGGTTGATAATTCAATTGTCTTTTTAAAAAATTCGTCTTGTTGGTTACAAAATTCAACTGTTTGGTTGCAAATATAACTTTTTGTGGTTGAATTTTAATACTTTTTTGAAAATTTAACCATTTGATTTGTAAATTAAATTATTCGGTTGAAAATTAAGTTATTTCGTTGAAGAATTTTTTTTTTTGAGCGAAAATTCAACGGTTTTGTTGAAAATTGTTCTTTGATGGTAGAAAAGTAATCTTTTTGGTTGAAAATTCATCTTTCTTGATTGAAAATAAATCTTTTTTTTAACTTAACTATTTAGATGAACACCCATCTTCATTGTTTGAAAATTAATTTTTTTTGTCGATAATTGACCTATTCAGGTTGATAATTCAACTTTCTTCTAAAAAAATTGGTGTTTTTGGTTAGAAAATTCAATTATTTGATTGAAAATGCAACTATTTGTGGCTGAATTTCAATCTTTTTTGTTTGAAAATTTGACCATTAGGTTAAAAATTTGTCTTTGTTGGTTGAAAATGCAACATTCATCTTTTTGGATAAAAAATTTGTCCTTTTGGATTGAAAAGTCACCATTCTCGGAATTTTGTTGTTGAAAATTCTACTCTTTTTATTTAAAGTTCATCTATTTGGTTGTAAATGCAACTGTTTGGTTGTAAATTAATTTTTTGTTGTTGAAAATTGAACTTTTCAGGTTGAAAATTCATCTTTTTTGGTGGAGAATCATATTGTTTGTCGAAAATTTACGTTTTATGGTTTAGATTCAACTGTCCTCTAAATAATCGTTTTTTTTTCTTGAAAATTCAACTATTTTGTTGAAAATCCAACTGCTTTTGGTTGAAGGTGAATCCTTTTTGTTTAAAAATTTTACCAATTGGTTGAAAATTTAACTATTTGGTTAGAAATTCAATCATTGTATTACAAAGTCTTCTATTTTGTAAAATATTCAACTTTTTAACTTGATAAATCAACTCTTTAGTTAAAAATTCATCTTCTGGATGAAATTTCATCTCTTTTGATTGAAAATTCAACTGTTTTCTTGAAAATGCAATATATTTTGACTTGAAATTTTAGGAATTTATAGCATTTCATATTGCATTTAATGTGGTACCTATATATTAATTTTATTTAAAATAATTTATTCCCGTATTTTCGTCAAAAATCATCCTATTTTCCATGTTGTGAGAGCATTTAGGGCTGTGAAGTCGGTAGTTACAAAAAAAAAATATTTTTATTCGTATGACCGAATTTTTTTTAAAAAAACCAGGAACTTTTTCCGGCGACAAAAGTTACGAAATTTAGTTTATACAATTAAAGTTCGTAAAATTGACACTTTATCATTTTTAATGTTTCATTGTGAAATAAAGTTTTTTTTAAGCCCTCAGAATTAAACCTATTGGGATTAGAAGTTTTCCATAATATAACTGTTCCATTATTAAATTATTAAATTAGAAGTTTTAGAATGAAAATTTTTTTTTAGGTTTAAATTGGAAAGTTTAAAATTCAGAAGAGTTCAATTTTGGCCAGAGTATATTCTAATGGGCAATTCGCCTTCCTGATATGCTAAAAAAAGGTCATTAAACTCATTAAACTTATTATTTTGGAATGTAGGCCGGGAATTACGGCAATCAGTATTTCCAGAGATGTTTTGACAATATTTTGTTTAATAATTCAGTTTTTTTAATTTAATGCTAAAAAAAGGGTAATTGAAGTTATCATTTTCGAATACAGGTCACGAATTGCGGTAGTGGTATTTCCAGAGATGTTATGACAATATTTTGCGTAATAATTCAGTAATTTTTTACAATGAATCTCTCTTTCTTAGTACAAATACTTAAATAAATACACATAATATTTAATACATATTTTATTATTCATTATTTAATATTTTTGTTAAAAAATTTAATTTTTAAAAATTACTTTATGTTATTAATTTATATTTTCGTTTAACACTGCGCTTTTGGTTAATACTGCCTTTAGAATATACCCTGATTTTGGCTGCTTTAGTTTGCAGTTTAGTTCTGATTACTTCAAACGAAAAAATCTTTAACTTTAACATTATGAACTTTTTAATTTCGATGACCGGTAAACATTTTTGCAAACCGAAAAATGTCAGAATTTTTTTCCGGTGATAAAAGTGGCCACCCTGTCATTTTATTAATTTATTTTCAGTATTTGAAAAATAAAATGACCTTAAATGTTGCAGATTATTATATGTTGATGACAAATAACATAGGGATGGCAAATGAAAAATGGAACGTTTTGGTAACGGGAGGTGCTGGTTATATTGGATCTCACACTGTTTTGGAACTTCTGAATTCGGATTTTAACGTTGTCGTTATCGACAATCTTAGTAATTCTTATAAAGGTGAGTCTCAATTGGCATGAAACTCCAAGTTTTTTAATTAATTCACGATTCTGAGATTTTATAACTTATAAAATACTATTCAATTCATATCTCCGTAACACTTTTTTATTAAAACTGCTGTATTATTTTTTGTAACTTTTGCGCTGGATCTTATAAAAATAATAGAGCTGTTATCTATTTTATCACTTACTTTTTCTGATCTTCTGATAATCTTATCCACACAAAAATTTTATAAATTATTTATGTTTCCTTAAATAGATTTATATCTATGGGTGCGATAATGCTCGTTTAAACATTATTATCGTTGTCCTAGGCTTTTTATCCTTTAAAGTAATATTGATTCAAAAGACAAAATTTACCATGAACTTTAATATAAAGTAATAATAACTTTAATATATTATATACTTTAATATAACTTTATTAAACTACTGTCCTTTTATTTCACAGCTAAAGCAGAAGATAAGCCAGAATGTATCTTGAGAGTAGAGAAAATAGCGAAAAAGGACGTTACGTTTATAAATTGTGATATTACTAACAAGAAGGCTTTAGATGAGCTCTTCAAAAAGGTAATTGATTTCAGTTTTATTATTATTTCAGGGATTTTTAATAATAAAAATTCAAATAAATATAACATAAATAAATATATTTATAATAAATTCCATTCTCAAAAGTCTGCCCTATTCCCCTGCATTTCCCCTTTGTTAAATTCCCCCTTTTTCTCCTATTCTCTGAAAACTTTCCCTTTTTCTCTCTAAATATACGATTTTTTTTATCTTTCAGAATTGTTTATCATAATTAATTTAACTTTTTGAAATTAAAATTTTAAGTTTTGATATTCATTTTTATAATTAAAATTTAATTTTTTGTTACAAGTATGATAGATAGGAAGATATGTAGCTCTAGGTACGGCTGTGAAAATAATAAAATGCGTCTGTATAATATTGAAGCACCTAAATAAATTATTTATAAAAAGATAAAGTAAAAAATAAAAATAAAACAATATATCGTAACACTCTTTAAAAAACTTGATGTTGAAATTTTGAAAACTGGAGACAGAAGTTTTTATTCAATATAAAATTGGAACAGTCAAAAAATATATAGTAATTTTGAAAAGACTAGTATCGGTCACGCGCTACGCGCGCGTGTAGGTTTTCGATTTAAGATGAAAAATAATTTTCAATAAAAAAATCTAAATTTCTAATAACTGTTTGAGTGTTTATTTGTTAAAATAATTTGAACCCTGAAATTTAAGCGAAAATTAGATTCTCAGATCTGAGAACAAGGAAATAAGTAGTATCAGTTTGTTTTTAAAGTTATTAGAGTATAATTTTCCAAATTAAGATACTGAGAGAATTCCAAAGGATTTTAATTTTAAACCAAACAGTTACAATTTTAATATAAAATATTAAATTTCTACCAAAAGAGATGAATTTTCAAACAGGAAAGACGAACTTCCAATATAATTGCTGTATTTTCAACCAAAAAATATTTTTCAGTCAGGAAAAAAAATTTGGAATAACTATTTTTGAAGCTTTTTGTTTGTTTTGTTTAAGGTTATATAAACATATATTTCCTAAGTTTCTAGCGAAAATTCAAAAATATTTTTGAAAATTTCAGACATGTCAAAAAAGATTTTTACAAAATTTTAGAAAAAATTTGAATCTTGAAAAGACATTTAGGACTTTTGAACGCTTCGAAAAAATTTAGAAATACCGTATACATTTTCAGAAATCTTTCAAAGTTTTGAAATATTTTTAATCAATTTAAAACTTCCAAAATTTCTTAATATTTTTTAAACTGACTCAAATTATTCCTGAAGTTGTGTAAAATATTCCAGATTCGTTTTTGAAAATTTTGGAAATCTTCTGTAATGTTTTAAAATCTTTTTAAATGTTCTCTTAAAATTAATTTCGAAATCTTCAAAAAGCTACATTTTGTTTTAAGTTTTTTGAAATGTTTTCAAATTTTAAGTTATTTTTTAAATTAAAAAAAAAACTTTTAAATATTTTTAAAAATTATTTGATTTTTCCTAAAATGTTGAGAAAGTTCTGCAAAATTAAAAAAAATCAATTATTAAAAAAAAAATGTAGTAAAATTTTCATGTAAGAGATATAATTTTCAATTAAAAAATGAATTACCCACAAAACAGTTTAATTTTGTACCAATAGCCCAAAAGACGAATTTTCCACAAAACAGTTGAATTTTCAACCCAAGAATTTGAATTTTTAACCAATCAGTTGAATTTTTCACAAAGTAGTTAAATTTTGGATTTAAAAAAATAATTTGTAACAAAAAAAATTTCAACTAAAATTGTGAATCTTAACCAAAAAAATGAACTTTCAAGAAAGGAGTTCAAATTTCAACGAAGGAGTTGAGTTTTCAACAAAAAATGTAGTAATTGATATTTTAACCAAAAAATATTTTTATTTAAAATAAAAGCAGTTGTTTACTCAAAAACAACCAACAAAAACGAATGTTCTACCAAATTCTTGAATCCTAAATTAAACATATTAATTTTCAACCAAATACATAAATTTTCAATCAAATTGTTGAATTTTTAGCCGAAAAAGTTAAAATTTCTACAGAAAGAGATGAATTTTCAAAAAAAAAAATTGTTAGTCATAAAAGAACAAAATATCAATCAAATTGGTCAATTTTCAATCCAAAAAGAAGAATTTTCAAAAAAACAGTTGAATTGTCAACAAAATAATTCATCATCATTTGTAGACTGAAGAATAACATTTTAAATAAACATTGAAACTTTTAAAACATTAGGTTAGAAAATTGGAAATTTTGCTTAAAGAATAAAGTTAATTTTCCATTGCTCACTTTTGAATTTCGGACTGTACACTTTAAAATTTTAACTAAACCTAAATTTAATGCATACTTGAACAATTTTATAACACTATTTTGACACTATTTTTTGAAATTTGTGACACTATTTACAGTATTTTTATCTCTGAAGTGAATTCGAGGTCTGAATTTTTATAAACTAATGATTTAATTTTTTCATATGATTTCAGTATAAATTTGATTGTGTAATTCACTTCGCTGCGTTGAAGGCAGTCGGAGAATCTTGTGAAATTCCTCTGCAATATTACAAAACGAATGTTGGAGGAACCTTAAATTTGTTGGAAGTAATGAAGGATCATGAAGTCAAGCGTCTTATTTATTCAAGTAGTGCTACTGTTTACGGTGTACCTGAAAAGTTACCACTAGTCGAAGATATGAAAACTGGTGACTGCACTAATCCTTATGGAAGAACGAAATTTATGGTGGAAGAGATTCTAAAGGATCTATGCGATTCTGATAAGGTATTTACCTTTATTTATATATTTATTATATTTAATTTATTTATATACATTAGAAAATAATGGATTTTCAAAATTATTTTGTACTAAGTCGGGATTGATGGAATATACCCGTTTTTTTTCATTTCTTTAGATGAAAATTATTGTCAAGGTTCGGTTCTGGGTAAAATTGATTGTTTATAATCTTCCGAGAGAATGATAAAAGGATCAGAAATTATTTTCTTTTGCAAAACATAAAAATGGAAGCTTTCAAATTAAAAGTAAAATTTAATTAATTTATTTTTTTATTATTATATTAGTATCGTTTAAAGACGCGTTTCGAACTTTAAAGTGGCCTTTTATTAAGGTAGTTGACGTCCAAAAAACCAGAGCTCTGAAAAAAAGTTTTCTATGATTTTAAAATTTAAAATTTTATTACCAGTCATGTCTTATGAAAGAAAAAGCCTTATTTTTTATGAAAAAAGATTAAAATTTACGAAAAATAATTAGTTCAACAGTAGTTTTCGTAATTGAATTTTTCCTTACTGTCGCTTTTTACCAGTTATTTTAAAATAATTAAATTTTAATAATTCATGGCTTATTTCTTTGGAGAAAACATTCTGTACAGCTCTGCTATTTCGAATTTTGAAAATAAGTAAATAATCTTCAAATGTTATTATTTTATTTAAGAAATGTTTCTTTCAAAAAAAAAGTTTTTTAACATTTTGAGCCATAAAAAAATTTATTTAACAAATTGGAAACATAGTTGTAGAGAATGGATTCTCTGAAAAAATGAGCAATCATTTATTAAAGTTGAACCTTTTTGAAAAATTTTAGTAAGAAACGATAGGAAGAAAAACTTGATTTGCAAAAAACACTGCTGAAATAATTTTTTGTTGTAAATTTTCCAATTTTTTGTTTAAAAATAATGTTTTTTAATTGAAATGACATCATCAGTTGTATTATTTTGATTTTTAAATCATAGAAAAACTATTTTTTCAAAGATCTGATTTTTGGGAGGGAAAATAATGTAAATGTCATCCCAGTAAAAATTCTTTGAATATAAGAACGTTCATGATACTTTGAAAATTAAGATACTTTTACATTTTTTTAAATATATAAATATTGAAGCCGCAATGTTGTTGTAAAATGTAAAAGATTGAATTTGAGATTTCAAAAATTATACGTCCTTTACTTTTCTTTAAGAATCAAATTAAATAGAAATAGAATATTGAAATGAGACAATTGAACTTTTTTTATTTGAAATTATTTCAATTTGTTTTTAATATAAGATCCCTAATTTATTAAATAATCAGTGGAATTTAGAGATTTATACTTTGAGAAACGAATGACAGGGTGCTTGTAGGTCAGGGAAAACCTGGAAATCAGAGAAAATACAGGAAATTTTATTGGTCAGGGAAAGTCGGGAAGAGTCGGGGATTTTGAGCATTTCTTTATTTTTTTATTTGAAATTGTTTTATTTCGTTTACAAAATATTCTATGGACTCTATGAATATTAATGATCAGGGAAAATGAAAAATTGGTCAGGGAAAAATTATGGAATTTCAAAAATGAAGTTTTGCGGCCACCATGATATAATATTCTTGTTAGTAATTTATTTTCCTTTTATTTATTTTTTTTTTGAGTTGCTTACTCCTGACTATTGTATTTTTAATTACAAATGTTATTTGGTTGAAATATATAGTTTTAATATTTTTGGTTGTAAATTCAGCAGTTTTGTTAAAAATTAATCTCAAAATTCGCCCTTTTGGTTTAAAAATTCATCTGTTTTAGTAGAAATTTCATATTCTTAGATAAAAATGTACCTGTTTGGTAGAAAATTAATCTTCTTTGGTTAAGGATTCAAGTATTTTGTGGAAAATTCGTACTTTTTTGTTGAATTCATCTGTTTTTGATGTAAAATTAAAGTATTTTTTTGGTTTAAATATCTACTATTATATTATTATTTTGTTGAAAATTTATATTGTTTGGTTGAAAACTAACTTTCATTGTTGAAAGTTGAACCAGGTTGTTAAAAAATCTTTTTGTTGTTGTTGAAGATTCATCATTTTAGTTGAAAATTCATCTCTGGTTGAAAATTGAATTTTTGATTGGTAAAAAATTAATCTTATTGGTTGAAGATTCATCTTTTTGGTGTAAAATTCAACTACTTGGTTGAAAGTAGAACTAATTTGTTGAAAATTCATTGTTTTTATTGCAGATTAATCATTTATGTTGAAAATTTATCTCTTTGGTTGAAAGTTGAACTTTTTTGTTAAAAATGTATCTTTTTAAATTGAAAATTCAATTACTAGAGTAAGGAACGTTGTTAAAAATGATTTTTATTTTATATTTACTTTGTTGAAAACTTTTTTTTTTGTTTATTTAAAATTGAATTTTTAACTGAAAGCTAATATTTTTGTGTTTAAAATTCAACTTTTTTACCAAAAATCGTTTTTCGACTTGAAAGTTCAACAAGTTAGATGAGGTTTTTTTTTCTTTATTGACGGAAAAATCTTTATTTTTTGAAAATTCATCTTCTTGGTTGGAAAATTTATCGTTTTAGTTGAAAATTCACTCCCTGGTTGAAAATTCGACTATTTTGTTGAAAATTCGTTTTCATTTTGTTGAAAATTTACTTTCTCGATTTTTGGTTAATGTTTGATCTTTTTTAGTTGAAAATTTAACTATGTGTTTGAAAATTCGTATTTTTTGTAGAATATTAATCTTCTTGATGAAAAATTCGACTCTTTGGTTTTGAAATTTATCTCTTTTAGTAGAAATTTAATGTTTTTAGTTGAAATATCAACTAGTATTGAATTTCTTTAATAGAAATATCAACTATTTCGTTAAAAGTTTAACTATTTGGGCGTAATTGCAACTGTTTCGTTAAAAATGAATTTTTTTGGGTAAAAAATTGAACTATTTGGTTGAAAGAACAACTGTTTTTGCTTGGACATTCGTCTATTTGGACAGAAAATTCGTCCTCTTGGAGTGAAAATTCCTATTTTTTGTTCAAAATTCAACTATCTTCTAAGAAATGCATTTATTTGGTGGAAAATGCAACTGTTTATGGTTGAAGTTTAATCATTTTCGTTTGAAAATTCGACCATTTGGTTGAAAATTCATGATTGTAGATTGAAAATTCAACTAGTTGGTTAAAAATTCAACTATTTTGTTGAAAGATTAAATATTTGGTTAAAAATTAATCTTTTTTTTTTGTCGAAAATTCAACTGTTTTGTTGAAAGTTCGGCCCTTTGTATTGAAAACTCACCTTTTATAACAGGAAAGTCATCTTTTCTGTTTTGTAATAAATAAATACATTTTAAATAAAAAAAATGTTAATCTGAAATTTTATTGTTTCATTCCATTTATAAAAAAAATTATATGTTATAAATGTAATGAGATTAAGATGCTGATATTTGAATATTGATGGTCAGGGGAAATGAAAAATAGGTCAGGGAAAAATCAGGGAATTTTGAAACTGAATTTCTTCGGCCACCTTGGGCTGAAATATCGTGTACTAAAGCTTTAAAAAGTTTATAATGAATCGTGGTTGGAAAGCTTTGATTGTTTTAAATAAATGAAACTTCAAAATACATGAAGTTGAGAAGAATTTGGTTTATCTTATCTTTCCTAAACTTATAAACATTACAATATGAACAAAACAGTATTAATGAATTGGATTTGATTGATTATCCATTTTCACAGTCATGGTCCATAATATCGTTACGATATTTCAACCCAGTCGGTGCTCATCCCTCAGGAACTATCGGAGAAGATCCAAACGGAATTCCAAATAATCTAATGCCTTATATTTCTCAAGTATCTGTCGGTAAAAGGGAACTACTCCATGTATATGGTGATGATTACGACACGCCTGATGGAACTGGTAAGTCCTGATAAATGATAAAACAAATTGAAGGAGAGGATGTAGGGGTAGATAATTTTACCACTGTCTTATTATCTTTTCAAAATTTTTTAGTATTTTTCAATCTGCTATTAGTAAACGAATACAAAATTAAACAAAACCAGAATGTCAACGAATGTATTTTATATGCATTAGAAAACAAGCACGGGGGCTACGCGCGCGTTTATTACTTTTTTAGAATCACACAATTTTGAAATTTGAATATAAAATTGATATTAATACAAAATTGTAGTATTTCATAGTATCTATTATTTTAAATAATACAAATGCCAATATTGTTTTATAATTGATGAAAATTGATATATTAACTTCAAATTAAAATTTTTCAAAATTATAAATTTTATTTTTGAAGTCTAATTGTTAATTTACTTTGAAATTTGTACCAATTTTCAGTGAAAAATGAAAACCTTACGTCAAATTCTTCAAAAAAATTATTTTCTTTCCTATTAAATTATCTTTTATTTAAAATATCGACTTTTCGGGATTTCCCAGTATATAACCTAAAATTGTAGAAAAATTGTGAATGTACTCAGGAATCTAATGATTTTTTACAATTAAAAATACCAATTTTCGATAAAAACGCCAACATAACAAAAAACTATTCATAATTTTAAATCTTCTTTGAAATTTAAATATTTTTGTTTAAATAAACCAATTTTGGTGAAAAGCGTTAACATAACCTACAATTGTTGAAATTGTTAAAATTTCAATCATTTGAAGGGGTTTCAAAGATTTTACGACATTTACAAAGATTCCAGTGTATGTCCAAGAGGTTTGAAGAGGTTTCGAGTGAAAAAGATATATATAACCTAAAATTATTTAAAATTGTAAATTTTATTTGAAATATCATGATTTTTGTTTAAAAGACCCAATTTCCGGCATAAAGTGCTAAATAACATAACCTGAAATTGTTGAAAATAGATAATCTTGTTGATGAATTTTGTTTAATGAATTTTATTTAAAAATTCCAATTTCCGGTTACAAACTCTAACAGAACCTAAAATTGTTTTTAGTAGTAAATCATCTTCGAAACTTTATGATTTTGCATTAAAATTCTTCTTTAGAAATACTAATTTGCAGTTAAAAGCACGAATATAAAATATAATGTTTTCAATCATTTTCTCAATACGCATAATGTTTTCTATGATTTTTCTTATTAAAAGAGATTATTTGCAGATTTTATTTTCAAATTTTTAAATTATGATATAAAACAACTTCAAGTATTGAAAATCCAATCGAGACATATCGTTTCACCACTTTTTTTTTTAGATAGGATTATATTCTGGAATAACAAAATAATGTAGAAAAATATTTGTTTAAAATTCAAATACACTCAAATTCGAAGCTTTAAAAATTAGGCCATCTTCAAATGAGAAATTTTAAATTGAACTCTTTCAAATTGAAAATTAAAATTTTGAAGAATTTCAAATTGAGTACTTTGGAATTTTAATTACTTAGAATATTGCAATGTTTAAATTTCAAATTTTGAATATTGGAATTTGAAATTATGAACTTGAAAGGTTTTAATCTTTAAACTGTTGAACAATTAGGCCTTTTAAGTTTAAAGGAAATGGTAGAATCTTTAAGGATTCAAGTTACAATTGTTGAATTGGACAATTTTAAAGTTAAGCGATAAGAATGGTATTTTTTGTTTAAAAAGAGGTTAAAAATTATATAATAATTTTACATTAAAGGTTTTATGGTTAAACAATTTTAATTTAAAAACGTCAAAAATTTATATTTGTCCAGTAGACTGTAATGTCTAAATTGTACGTGCGCAATTACATTAAAATTTACAATTATTTTCATTCAAATTCAAAGCAAATTCAAAGTTTAAAATTCAGATATTATAAATTGCAACATTTCACATCATCGCGGAAATTTTCTTTTAAATAATGTTTACTATTTTTCAATCTGCTATTGTTAAAGAGATACATAATGAAACCCATCCAGAGTTTAAAAAAATGTATTTTATCTATTATATTATAAATATGTATTTTATCTATTATATTCTAAAAATATGTTTTATCTATTATATTCTCAAAATGTCTTTTATAATTTGTAGGTGTCCGAGACTATATTCACATTATGGATTTGGCATCTGGCCACCTTAAGGCACTCATTTACCAAAAAAAGAAAAATCCTCAGGGCTTTCAGGCTATAAACTTGGGTACGGGAAAGGGCTACTCAGTTTTAGAAGTTGTTGAAGCCTTTGAAAAAGCGTCTGGCAAGAAGATTCCATACAAGATCGTAAAACGGAGACCAGGAGATATTTCTGCTAGCTATGCAGACGCGAGTTTAGCGAACTCTGAATTAGACTGGCGCGCCTCGAAAAACGTCGATGATATGTGTATGTACTTTTGTTTTCAATTAGTTTCTATAATTATTTATTTATTTTATTTATGTCCTTTATAATTATGGACTCTATAATCAGCATGGCCGTAGATCAGGGAAAACCTGAAAATCAGGGAAAAGCCAGGGAATTTTATTAGTCAGGGAAAGTCAGGCATTTTGAAAAAAAAACCTGCAAAAAGTCAGGTAATTTAT
>CAKNYM010009447.1:0-10301 GCA_932195095.1 Andricus curvator | reverse complement strand
CAGACGAATTTTATGTCCTTTGTACGATATTATATTCGTTTTTTTTTCAAAAAATAACAGATTCTCTTTCAAATTTTCTTATATTTCTCAATGTAACTATTTTTCTCAATTCTATAAACCCAGGGATCACAGCGCAAAAACAGCACAAAAAAGGGGAAATAGATTAATTTTTTCACCGAAAAGGGGAAAAATAGGAGGAAGAATAAACATTTATTTTTGCATTTAGAAAAGAAAAAACAATCTTCTTATAACAAACTATATAGTTTTTAAACAATTTTAAATGAATTTTGTATGTTTTCTGTCATTATAAAATATTTTTAATTAAATATATTCAGTTCATTGAAAATCCTTTCACGGCGATATAAAAAAGCCCGAAGAAACATAAAATTCGTTAAATAAACTATTTGTATATATTTTAAATCGTTTTCATGATGGAAAATGTTCTCTCTCCTAAAAATTCCTTCATTAATAATTAAAGCGTGATACTTATAAGTATAAATTAATATTTCTATCTAAGACTTGTTATTTCATCCTTACTATAATGCATATTTCAAATTTAAACTGGAAGCAACACTCTTCAATTTTCTTAAACTCAAATTAAAAATAGGTTAAGTTTGCGCGCCTAAAATATTAGGATCTCTACAAATTTTTGAAACGAAATCTCTTGGAATGTTTTGGAATCTTTTTAAATAATTTAAAATCTTTATCATCCTTCAAATTTGTCGAATTCCTTTATATCCCTTTAAACTGTTAAAATCCGTAGATACCCCTTCAAATAAAATAAAATTTATTCCTTAAAGTTCTCTAGAAATTCGTTAAAATCCCTTGAAATCGTAAAAATCCATTAAAATAAGTAGAAATCATTTGAAATTCTTTGGATATAAATTAATTAAAAATTATTCATTAAACTTATCTAAAAGAACCCCTTTAAAATAAAATTCACGCGCGCGATGCGCGCGTTCACGTGTCTGCATTTTTTTAAATATTCAAAACAGAAAGTATTTCAAAATCGATAAGAACAAACTTCCTTAAAATCTTTAAAATCCTGGAAGATTTTTTTATGTCCTTCATATCCCTCGAAATTGGTATAATCCATAAAAAAGAAAATGTAAGCGTGCAAAGCGTGCTTTCACATCTCTGGATTTTTGTTTTCTAATCTAAAAACATAAAATTGAAAAATCCATATTATTACATTTTTGAATATTGAGAGTTCTACAAATGTTTGATACGAGTTAAATAATTTAAGAAATTATTTATTCTAGTTAGTAAGATATGTTTGAAAAAACTCTTACTTCATTCATTTTAATATTTTCATGGATGCCAATATTTTTTACGTATCTGGAGATCGTTAACTGTTTCCATAAATATTGTAAGTCACATTTTGCTAAATTTTAAACAGCATTTTTTTAATTTTCATTTAAAATCTTTTTATATTCTGAAAATTTATATGTACAATTGATTATTCAGAAATTGTTGAATTTAAAACGTCTAGAAATTCTCTAATTATACAAAATCAAAATTGTTCAATTGCAAACGATTACTATTTGAAATAGTCTAAGCAATAAAAACAGTATATATATTTTTTTAAATTTTAAGTACGAAGTAAAATAAAGTAGATTTTTATATTTTTAAATAAAAAATACCATTTTTGGATTTTATTTTGGTCGCAAAGAAAAACTTAGGTTTCTTCATTTAAGAAAAAGGAAGAGAAAGAGGTTTGTTTAAATTTTCATAAATTTTTACATTAATTAAACAGTATATGGAATGTATATTTAAATAAAAAATATATAACATCTACTAAAAACTACGCTTAAACGAACTGTCAAAGCTGGTACAGTTTATAATTAACCCTATAGTACAGTCGCTAATGACCCTGGCAGTCGATGCGACTATAAACACTCAATTAATAAAAAATAAAAAAAAGGAACAATTGTATTTTCAAATATCGTATATACAAGTAAACTTTAAATATGTAAACTTTAAAATTATGATACGATATGTAAACTTTAAAAGTTGCATAGTTACATTTTTTTTAATTTTTAATTTGTAAGTGACATTTATCAATTTAGATTTTTCAAGAAACAACTTATAATCACTAAATTGTACTGTTTTTAAGTTAAAATTCTTTGAAAATGATATAATTTTGAAAACTTACAAATTTCTTGATTGATTGTTCAAACTATTTTAGATCCTAAAACGCAGTCTCTTCCAGGTCTGCTCAGTCAAGCTTTGTTTATAAAATACCGATGCGGACCGATATGAGTTCTCTGAAAGAACACATTGTGTCGCACTTATATTACGCATCCACATTTAGAATTAGGCTTATTATATTTCATGAAGAAGAATAATAAAAATTTCATTATGAAAAATTCATTATTATGACACTTATCATTATTATTACACATGTAAGTACTAAAAAATTATAAGAAAATATTGAAAATTGTTTCTTTTTTTCAAATTAGACACAGCATATTTTCCTCCTGTTTGCAAATGATTTACAATATTTAAACAATTATTATTCGTTTAAAAAATATATTTTTCTCTGTAGGTCGTGGAAAATGATTATTTTCGGGATATAAATTCCAGAGAATAATAACTTGTTACAATTTGAGGGAGAGATTGTTTAAACAAATGAAAATTGTTTAAATAATGACAAAAGACTACTTGGAAACCTGTCCCTTATCAATTACAAATAATTATTGTCAAAAAAATCCAAAGAATACCGTTTTTAGTATGAATTTAATAGAAAAATGCTATTTTGCAGTTTTTGGGTCACTTTCCAAGCACATGTAGTAAATAAAACAATTAAACCAACTTAGCCTTGATATAAAGCTCTTTATTCATAAAGAATAGAATATCCGAATAACAATTTCGTTAGAGTAGTGCTCTCGACTCAGTATTCGATCACACTGAGGCTATGGTGAAAAACATATCGGAACCTCCAGGCTGGATTCGTCATATGTTTAGTCTAAGTCCTGATATTATATACAAAGCCTCTCTGGCGACAGTCCTATATCCGTTGCTTAGCCATCGTTTCAAAAAATGCTTCCATCACACAATAACAATGGTTTGAAAGGGGGGTTGTTAGTCAAAATTAAAACGTGAGAGAGAGAGAGAGAGAGAGAGAGAGAGAGAGTGGGGAGAGACAGAGAGTGCGAGAGAACGAGAGAGAGGGAGAGAGAGAAAGCTCCTTCAGTGTCTCTGACAGGCGACACAACGCTTGTGTCGGAGG
Organism: Andricus curvator; assembly: GCA_932195095.1. Taxonomy (NCBI): domain Eukaryota; kingdom Metazoa; phylum Arthropoda; class Insecta; order Hymenoptera; family Cynipidae; genus Andricus; species Andricus curvator. The sequence continues at coordinate 7,069 of CAKNYM010009447.1, read as the reverse complement.
CCTGCGTTACACTTTCGTGTTGTGGTTTCATTGGACTCAGGCGCGACTCCCCATATCGAGGTCTAAGATGTTTACACATCAAAAATTTTGATTTGTCTAAATTCGGGAATTTTATAATTGGGGAATTGTCTAGTTGGGATATTCTGGAATTCGGCAATTTTATGTCGGAAATTTTCCAATTCGGTAATATCACAAACTGTCGGGAATTTCATCTTTCGGGCATTTTTCATTTCGGTAATATTATAAACTGTCCGGGAATTTTATTATTATGGAATTTTTTCCTATTCGGGAATTTAATTATTCTGGGATTTTCTAAGTCAGGAATTTTACAGTCTCGAGAATCTTTCAGTCTTCCCGATTTTTCACCATAAGTGTATTTGGATATTATTTTTCATTTCGAGAAAGCTATTTTTCCGAATACACTTATGGTGAAAAACAATTTTTTTCTGAGTTTTGATAATTAGAAAATATCACGACTACTCGAATTAGTAATTTTGCAATAATCTTTAGTGGCTCATTTTTCGCTAATCGAATTCAAGAGATTAATAGAAAAATTGAAAAATATCAATTATGTTCATTAAAGGTTTTTATATACAACAATTGTTATAAAACTAAAGCAGAAGAGTTTATGAAAAATTAACAATTGTAGTAATGATAGTTACAGGGTTTACAAAAGTTTTAGGGAAAATTATGACTGGTTGATCCGGATGTTTTTCTAATAAAAAATGAAAAGTCCATATGATTTGCTCTGAAAAAGCTTCACTTTTTAACAAAAATTTAAGGAGAGAAGTTGTAAATTGAAAACTGTTTATTCGACGGGAAAACGGCAGGAGATAAAATTTCTTTTTTAGAGATGCTCAGAATGATTTTATAAACAATTTTTTTAACAATGAATGAAATTGTTAGAAAAATTTTTCAAACAAAACTGGCCAGGATTTAAAAAACAAATCAATAAGATATTCGAGAATCAGAGGATTTTTTCTGACCCTTTGGACAAAAGGTATCTCGCGGACCTATTAGTGCGCGATCCGTTTCAACTTCAAAATTCAACGGTTTGGTACAAAATTGAACTATTTTGTAGAAAATTCATATTTTAATGAAAATTATTTTTTTTCAATGAAAATAAAACTGTTGTGTTTTCGGTTAAAAGCTTATCTTTTTCAGTTTGAAACTTTCACAATTTGGTTGAAAAGACGTATTTTTTGGTAGAAAATTCCTTTTTTCGGTTAAAAATTCAACTATTTGGTTGAAATTAATGTCCTTTGTAGGAAATTCGTCGAATTTAAAAGAGAACTCATTTTCTTGGTAGAAAATTCATCTTTTCAGTGGAAAATTCAATTCAATCGTTAAAAATTCAACTGTTTTATATGAAGAAAGCTCATCTTTTTGAATTTAAAATACAATATTTTGAAAAGAGTTTTTTGCTTTATTGACTGAAAATCCATCTCCTGTTTTACTGAAACTTTAACTACTTCGTGTTTTTGGTTGAACATTAACTTTTTGTTGAAAATTCATATTTTTGGTTAGGAATTCAACTGTTTGGTTGAAAATTAGAATTCTTAATGTATTTTTTTTATATTTCAACTTTTTGGTGAAACAATCATTTGACAAAGGGAAAAATGTATCTTTTTTGTAGAAATTTCAACTTAGTTGGTTGAAATTTGATCTTTTTTAACATTTACCTCCTTAGTTGAAAATTCAACTTTTTCGTTCAAAAATTTGTTGTATTAAAAATTAATTTTTTTATCTAAGAATTAACCTATTCCATTTTGGTTGGATGTTTCTCCTTTATAACTTGAAAATTCAGCTATTTGATAGAAAGTTCATGTATGTTTTTGAAAATTCGTTCTTTCGGTTAGAAAGTTAATCTTTTTTGTTGAAAATTTATCTTTTTGGCTAACGACTTGACTATTTTGTTAAAATTCTTTTTTTTTCGTTTAATGCAACCAGATAAAAAATCGTATTTTGTTAGAAAATTAATCTTTATGGTACAAAAGTTATCTTTCTTGGTGGAGAATGAACTTTTTTTTAGAAAACTCAATTCTCGGGTTGAAAATACAACTGTCTTCTAAAATTTCATATTTTTCATGATTTGTCTTTTTGGTTAGAAAATTATTCTGGTTTGTTCGAAATTCATTTTTTTGTTTAAAAATTCAACTATTTGTTTGAAAATTAAAATAATTTTCTAAAAATTCGACAATCTTCGTTTAAAATTAATATAGATTCTTTATAATTTATCTTTTTGGTAAAACATTGATTTTACAGTGAAAAAATTATTCTTTCTTGTTGAAGATTCATATTTTTGATTCAATTGATTCAAAATTTCGAAAATGTTCTACGTTTCTAAAATAATAAAAATTATAAAAATTCCTGAATCTTATGAAATGTTCAAATCTAAAATTTCTATAATGTTCAAAATTGTATAACCTTATCAAAATTTCTAATACTTCTGAATTTTATCAAATATTAACAATTTATGAATTATTCAAATTTCTGAAATTATCATAATTTTTTAAATGCTCAACATTTTTAAATAATAAAAATTTCTCAAATTTCTAAAATGTTTCAAACTTATAAAATAAATTGGAATTAATAAAAAATTGTAGAATTTAAAAAAATTTAGTAACTTTGGAAATTAAAAATTTTTTGAAAATATTAGAAACTTTGAGTAATTGAGAAATTTTGATAATTTTAGAAATTTTGATTTTTTTTGGAAATGTAGAAAATTTTAGAAATTTTAGTAATTTTGATAACATTTAAAAAAATTTTAAAAATTGTAGAAATTTTTTAGAAATTTTAAACAGTTTAGAAATTTTGATAATTTTACAAATTTTAGTAATATATATTTTTTTAAATATAATATTTTTATAATTTTAGAAATGTTGACAATTTCATAAATTCGGAACAGTTTAGAAATTTTCATAATTTGACAAATTTGAAATATTTTTGTCATTTGAAAATTATGAATGTCTTAGGCATTTTGGAAATTTTAGAAATTTCGATCATTTAAACAATTTGGAACATTTTAGAAATTTTTACAATTTTAGAAATTTAAACATTTTTTAACATTTTGAACATTTAAAAAATTTTTTAAATTTGATAAAATTCAGAAATATTAGAAATCTTGATAAGTTTAAAGTGTTTTGAACATTTTATAAATTTTAGATAATTTTATAAATTTTAGAAAATTTGTACATTTTATAAAATTAAAAAAAAAAAACGAATTTTCAAAAAAAAAATATTTTTTTTCATAAAAAAATGATTTTTTAACCAAGAACAGAAGAATTAAATTTTCAGTTAAGACAATCCATTTTCAAAAAAAAAAAATTAATTCTCAACAAAATCATTTAATATTAAACTAAAAAAGATGAATTTCCAAACCAAAAATATAATATATATTTCAATTTGCAGTTAGAAAAGTAAATTAAAAAAAAAAACGAGTTTTCAGCAAAATTAATTAATTTTTAACTAAAAATATAAATTTTTAACCGAAAATGGAATAGTTATATCTTCAGTTAAAAAAATTAATTTTCAACTAAAAAGAAACGAATTTTCAGCCAAAGAAATTATTTTTTAATCACAATGATGAATTTTCAATCGAAAATAATAAATTTTGTCCAAATAGTGGATTTGCCAATTCAAAGGACGAATTTTCTATCAACAAAAAAAATCAATTTTCAACTAAATAGTTTTTTTCAACGAAAGAAATGACTTCTTAACAAAAAATGGAATAGTTAAATTTTCTACTTACCAGATAATTTTTTAATGAAAAAGATTATATTTCTATCAAAAAAGGTAAATTTTCCACAAAAAATGTAATAGTTAAAGTGAATTTTCAAGTAAAATCTTGAATCTTGAATCTAGAATCTTGAACTAGAAAAAAATTCACTTTTCAACCAAATACATGCATTCCAAAGTAAAAAGATAAATTTTCTACCAAAAATAAAGTAGGATAATTTTCAGTAAATAAAATAAATTTCCAAAAAAATGTTCAACGAAAGAAATTAATTTTTAACCAGAAAGATGAAATTACAACTAATGAGAGTGTACACTTTTACAAAGAAGACGGATTTTTAACAAATAGTTGAATTTTCACCGAAAACATATTAATTTTCAACTAAAAATAGAATAGTTTAATTCAGTGGAAAAAATTAATTTTCAATAAAATTAAAGTAAATTTTTAACAAAATAGTATAATTTTCAACCAAGAACATTCAATTTCTATCAGAAAAGATGAATTTCCGACAAGAAATGGAACAGCTACATTTCCAGTTTAAAACATTGATTCTAAATAAGAAAAATCTCATTTTCAACCAAAAAGATCAATTTTCAACCACTAAGATGAATTTTTAACAAAGTACATGAATTTTCATCAAAATATTTGAATTTTTGAAGGAATTACTAACCAAAAGGATGAATGAGTCACCAAGAAGATTAAATATTCTCCCACAAAATTCGAGTTTTCAATCAAATACAGGAATTTCAAACCAGGTATTTGAATGTTCAATTTTGAACCAAACATGTACGAATCAAATTTTCAGTTAAAACAATTAGAAAAAAAAAATTTCTGCAGAAAACATTATTGTCAACAAAAGAATTAAATTTTGCACAAAAGCAGGAGGTTTCAGCTAAAATTATGAAACATCAACCAAATAAATGAATTTTTATCAAAGTAGTTCCACTTTCAAGTAAGTAGTTGAATTTTCTACCAGAAAAGATGAATTTTCAACAAAGTATTCTAATTCCTCAACCAAAACAGAATAATTTTCAACCATAATAATAAAATTAACTTCAACTTTAATTTATCGAAAATTCCCTAGCTCTGTCAGGTTTTCCCTTAAATTCCCTGACTTTCTGGAATCACCTGACCTGCAGCAACTCTTTAATTTAAGAAAAGTATATGTTTAAGTTTAAGAATTTTAAATTAGACTAAAATCAAATTCAAAATCCCATTCAACGTCATTTCACAGATCTTGCAAGTGATCTTGTAAACAACAAAACCTTTTCGAAATTTATCTAAAGGATCTTTACCAAAAGTTATTATTGAATCCATTTTAAATGGAATACGGAAAATAGTATGAATATTAAATTTTTTTAACATAAATTCAATAGTTTTCGAAATTTGACCAAAAAAAGGAAGAACAAAAGTATGGAAAGAACTATATTCTCTCAATTCTTTCTGATTATCTGTAGATAAAATGTTACTTTGTTTGTTTTTGATTTGTTGGATTCTAATTGTGATATGTTGCACAATCAACTTTTGTGTGTAATGATTAAGAGAAAGGATATTCCTAACAATATTCAAATTCTCTTTGTGAAATGAAATGTGGGACAAATCTAGAGCTCTGTCAACTAAGTTATTGTTATTGTTCTCTATTTCATGGGTGAACTGAAGTTTTTAATGAAAACTATTAAAAGCATCAAAAACTGCCTGTAACTTTGCTAGAGGAACACATAATAAGTTGTCATCAACATGCCGAAAGTAAAAGGGCAAAACAAAATCCAGCTTCTTGAAAGCAAAGACCTACAAATCTTTCATAACTATTTCTGCTAAAATCGGAGAAAAGACTGAACCTATAGGAGTACCGAATTTTTGCCTATAAAAAGATCCATGGAATTTAAAATAAGTTGAGTTCACAATGAAAACTATCCCATCAATAAAATTTTTTTGACTTAATCGAGTACGTGTTTTTATATTATCCCATCTATTTAAAATTACCTGTTTAACCAATTCAAGGGGTATATTTGGAAACATTGCAACAACATCCAAAGAAATCATTCATGGTCATCACGAACAGTTTTTTGAATAATAATTTTTTGGAATTCCCAGCTATTTTTAATATTGTATTTGGAAGTTGTAATTGAGTCTTTAAGTATCAAATTAAAGTTTTGTTCTAAGAATTTCGTGGGCGTGTTAATAGTGGAAATAATCAATCTCAGAGGATAGCTATCTTTATGAATATTTCTCAAACCATAACATCTTGCAAGAACTGTGTCTTCGGTATTTATATCAGTCCATCTTATATCCTTTCCCAAAAGTCCTTTTTTCTCCAATTGTCTAGAATCTTAAAAGTGTCTCTTCTTAATTGTTTCAACGGATTTTCATTCAATAATTCAAAGTTATCACGATTGGAAAGTTAATCCTTCATATCCCCAATATAATCCGATTTTTCCATACAAACTGTAATATTGCCTTTATCAGCATTCATGCAAATTATATCAGGATCGGTTTTAAGGAAATCTTTTGTTATCCTGAAACCTTCAAAAATTTTACGATCAATACTACTAATGTGCAAACAATTTTTATCAACATAGCTCTTTGACAAGTGTAAAACCTTGTTTCGGAAATCCTGTTGATCTAATATTGGAATTTTGTGTATACTTGATTCAACATCTTTGACTATTTCCATCATTTGTTTCGATTTACTTTTAATCCCATGGTTACTAAAACCTTTACCTAATCTGAGGATATCTGTAACTGAATCAGGAATTTGAATATTTGCTAAATTTACAAACCAAGGATCCTTATCTTCTTTTTCAAAAATCTTGCGTAAATTTAAATTTTGCTCTTGAATATTAGTTTGTTGATTAATCAAAATATAAAGTTTGTTCTCATGTTTTTTATCATCGTTTAAAAATCTTCGATTAAGGAAAATCTGATATTTTAAAAGATCAATGATTTTATCTTGTGGCAAACATACTTCTAATTCACTTTTGATTCTGGAAATTTTTACTTTTAAAACATTAACATAATTTGAAACATCCTTGATCAGTAAATTCATCATTGAGAATTTTAAATTCTTTAAATTATGTTCAAATTGTCTATTGCAAAAATTACTGTGAAAAGAAAAATCTCGAAATTTGTTATCCAAGAAAAATATTTTTTCAGGTAAAACATAATTTCTTCAAAATTCAATCAAAAACCTTTTCTGAAGGATAATGCCTCTTAATTTTTGGTTGATATCACACCATAATTTAACTTTTCTGAAGGCTTCAGGACCATATTGTAACAATTAAATTTCTACTTTGAAAATAATTGAACATTTAATGTCAAAACTTAATAGGTTCT
>CAKNYM010009427.1:0-25034 GCA_932195095.1 Andricus curvator | reverse complement strand
GCCTAGTTTTCGGGTAGCCACGACCATTCACTCTCTGCTCCCCACAGGACTCTTCCTACCACGGGTAGCGCGAACGGACCTTTTAGTTCCTAACACTGGGAAAATATGAACAGAGGAGGAGTGTGTCAGGAACGCATGGAAATTAAAAGAATTTTGAATGATTTCAATATTACAGCGACTTTCAGGATTGACTCAAAACTTGACAAAATTATAAAATTAGTTAAAGATTCTCTAGATATTTATCAACTTACTGATGTAGTATACAAAATTCAATGTTTGATTTGTGATAAATGTTATGTTGGCCAAACAGGTAGATTACTTTCTACTAAAATAAAAGAATAATATGATAATTTTAGACAAAACACCAAGAATCAAAAAGTTATTGCTAAACACCAGGTTGAAACTTGACATTTCATTTATTGGAAAAATGTTAAAGTCTTGCACCATGAACCTAACAAATTTAAAAGACTAATAGCGGAAATGTTCTTTATTAAAAAAAACAGTAATAATTGTTTAAATATAATTCCTGACCTTAATAATTACAGTCCATTGTATAACATAATTTTAGATTCTTCAATTTGAAAAAAAAAAATTGTTAATTTAACTAATTAAATATAAAAGGTTTTATATAATAAGATTTGTAATTTTTTGTTTGTTAATTATTTTTAATTTTCATTTATTTTTTAGTTATAAATCTTAGATCCCGAGTCTATGAATTTGAATAATAATTCAAATTTGTATTTGATAGTTGAATTTGGAACTAACAAAAATCAGTTTTCGACCAAAAATGGAATATTTAAAATTTCACTTAACAAATTAATTTTCCAGAAAAAAAATTTTGAACTAAAATGATGAATCTTTTACTCAAATAGATGAATTTTTAACAAAAAAGTAACTTTTAACCAAGCAGTTTTGATCTTCAATCAAAAAGATGAAATTTCAACTAAAATGATGAATACTTAACTGGAATACTTAAATTTTCCACCAAAAAGATAAAGTTTAAAACAATATGATTAATTTTCAAACATAAAGAATAAATTTCTACAGAAAATACGTCTTTTGAAGAAAATAGAAGAAATCTCAACTAAAAAAGATAAGCTTTTTGAACCAAATAGTTGAATTTTCATTTTAAAACATTAATTTTCCAGAAAAAAAAGTCAGCCAAATTGATGAATTTTGATACTAAAATGATGAACCATTGACTGGAATAGTTGAATTTTCAACTAAAAATGATAATTTTTCAACCTAAAACTGAATGTTTAAATTTAAAATTTCATATTATGTTAATCTAAAGAGATGAATTTTTAACTAAAATTTTGGAATATGCGACTGGAATAATTACATTTTCAGTTTGAAAAAAAATCAATTTTTTGTTAAAGTAAAAACGGATTTTCAACAAAATAGCTCACTTTTCAACCAAAGAGATATATTTTTAATTAAAATGATGAATCTTGAACAAAAAAAATAAATTTTTAACCAAAGAGTTCAGCTTTTAACTCAGTGATTCAGTTTGTATTCCAAAAAAGATGAATTCTGAACGAAAAATGTAGTAGTTGATATTCAAAAAAAAAAAAATTAATTTTTCATCAGAAACAGTTGAATTAAAAAAAGAAAAACTATTTTTCAACTTAAAAAGATTTTTCAGTCAAGGGAGAGAAAAAATTGCAGACAAGCTGTTGCATTTTCAAGCAAGAAGATAAATATTTGAATTTTGAACTAACAACGATCAATTTTCGAACAAAAATATAATAGTTCAATTTTCATTTAAGAAAATTAAAAAAACTAAATTAAAATTTTCGCGCTTTAAAGTATGTAGATGCTTTTATTTTAACTTAACTGCAGTTTAACAATAAGGTGGTTCAAAAAAGTCCTTTCTGAAGACAAAAGAGTTTTAGATTCTGTTTAAAATTTAGGTTAAATAATAATTTTAGTGCCTTAGGAAAACTAGATTTGATGATTATAAGTACTTCCTCAAAAGTGTAAGTTGAAAACATGAAAAACACTTCAAAATCTTCTTTAAAATAACCTGTTTATTCTTAGAAATAATTCAATGAAAATTTCTAACCCAAAAATTCGACTTAGAAGTTGTAAAGTAATTTGAAAAAATTGTTAGCCATCTACGTAGATTCTGATGTATTTAGAGTGAGTTGTCAGCAAGTTAGAGATCAAAAGATAAAACTTTTTTCAAACTGTTAGTTAATTATGATATGGTACGTCGACTTTCATGTAACATAGTCTGCTATCAATATTATTTTTAAAAATATCAGGTTGACTGGAAATGTCTAACTATCTACAAAAAGACCATAATTTTCAATTTTCGATAGACACCAGAAACTTTATTAAAAAATGTATATCAATATTTTTATTATATCTTTAAAGGAGGCAATAAATGATAGTGCAAATAATTTTACATTCACTTGTTGGTACGAATAACAAAATGGTTTTAAATAAGACTATTACTCAACTTTTACCCTGTTTGAAGCAACATTTTTAAGGCAGCACTTAGAAAAATAGTAATCAAAAATGTAATTTTCTTTTCTATGAAAGATTTTATACAATAATTATGCCAAGGGCGAGAGCGCCATATTTGTCTGAGAAAGGAGAGAAAGGAAGTCAGGAGCTTATAGCGAGGATGAGATGTAGGTGCATGAAGGGTTTTAATAGGTTCTGGCTCGCTAGGGAAAAGAGGATGTGTGAACTATGTGGGAAGGGGGAGGCAAGAGTGGAGCACTGGTTGGAGGAGTCCATACAGGTGTAAAGGAGTGGGATAAGCATGGAGGTATTGATGCATGAAAGGGGGGACAAAGGGGCAGTAGCATGGGTGAAGGGAGTCTTGGGCAAGATCGAGATGAAGGGAAGGAAGGAGGAATGGAGAAGGAAAGATTGTAAATAGAGGAGGAAGTAAATATAAGTAAATGTAAATATTGTAGATAGTAGATAAGTATTAGGTATTAGCCGCGGAGGCAGAGTTTGGTAATGCGAGGTAAAGCGAGAAAGTAGGGACATGCGTGCGAGGCGAGGCGAAGCGAGGAAGGCAAGGCGATAAGAGCGAGCGGCGTTAGAGATAAGTTGTGGAAGGATGTTAGTTGTATGGGTTAGTTTAAAAAAAATTGAAGTATAAGCAAGTCAATTTTTTAAGGCCAGCAGGCTGAAAAATAAAAGTTTATCTTACAATAATGATAATTTTAATATTTTAATTTCTGAGAACGCTGTTATTCTACCTAATTTCGTGAGTTCACATTTTGGCCGCATTGAAAAAATAGATGATGTATTGAGAAAACGTTGATCTTTCTTAATTAAATTAATTAAAACTCAAAAACCAGCAGAATGTATTTAAAAAATTATTAAATTATGTTTTCTTAGCAATTCATTGCTACTCATTGAATTAGTAAGCTGGTACTACTAAGCAGATTAGTATAATATCCTCCCTAATTAATTTAGTAACATAAATCGTACCATTTCATTTAGTAGGAAGTGATAAAATTACTAATTTAACAGTCAGATACAATGCTACTAATTGAATTAGTAAAATTTCTACTAATTCGGATTTAGAGAGTAGGCTACTCAATAGACAAACTTAAAGTTTTGGTTAAATGAACCAAAATCTTTCCTTAATTCAACAAAAACACTTATTCAAATGAACCAAAATATTATTTTGCAGATATTGTTATATTTACCGGAAGGATTAGTGAAAATCACCAAGGTAAACACAGACTTCCAATCACGGTCCTAATTTTCTTAAAATAAAGGAATCACCTGCACGTATGAAGAATTCCTATAAGATTACACTTAATATTCTTCAAAGTGTTTTAATGTATATATAATATCATAATATAACCAAAATTCTAGATATTTTAACCAAAATTTGTGTTAAATTTCATAAAAATTTGTCAACGCTCATAATTCTATTAAGCCTTTGTTCGCAATTGCGATTTACTATAAGCATTACAAATACAGATACAAGATTATAAAATCCAAGTGCTTTAGTACCGTTCATAATGTAATATTTCACGCTGACAATGTTGGACCAATGAAAAATTGTTCACGGAATAAAAATTATGAAAATAATTTAAAGATAAGAATTACAATTTGTATTTCTGATTATTTATAAATCAAACATGATAGGTCAGGATCAGTTTTTTTCTTCATACCGTTTTCTCACTACGAATTGTACGCAAGAAGGATTCACAGGCCACCCTACTGGGCTGCTGGACCATGTACATCCGCAGGAACAATCTGTTCTGGCCTGAAACGTGCAAGAAACCGACGATCAGGTCTAGAATTTGGTACCGTCACGTTGGCAATGTTTCCATCTATGCGAACTTTGACACATCCCATCTGATTACCAAGATCCGCTCTAGGAGCCAATAATGGATACAACTTTCTGAATATGTGAATGTATAATCCAATGATGAACTCACGCCGTTCATCTGTTCCCATATGGCAAAAGCCTGGTGGTAAATGGCGACGGGCACCTGGACGATCTGGACGAATTACAATTTCGTAATCATGAACATTATAAATTTGCAAAGGAAGAGGACAAATTGCGCTTTCCTTATGTCCAAAAGATAATTCTGCAAAAAATAAGTACACGTAGGAAATTCATTATTATGTAAGTGAATAAATTAATTGAATGAATCATTATTTGTATCTTAAAAATAAAAAGCAGACAAATGTAATATACATAATTTAATATTAACTTATATGCTATCGCTTTGTCTTAGCAAAATTACTCTCGAGATTTGCTGACTATTGAGTTTGCTGGGCTTCCGTTTCCTCTTACCATTTCCGTTAACATGATTTTAAAGCTTTATTTATTTTACTGTCCTTGTATAGGAGTGCGCGATTGGCATTTCCCTACTACATGCCCCTTTTTTTTCTCTCATTTCTTCCAGTCTCATCATCCAGCTTGCCCCTTATCCACTTCCAACCAAGATCCACCTTATCCTGTCATCCACACTCTCACCACCTGTTTTCTCCCCCGTACATCTCATTAAAACATGCCCCTATGATTCTATCCCGTAATAACAGACTCTACATCTTCTTTCCTCTTCATCCATCCAGTACCTACACTCTCTCATTCCTTCTCCCATCATAAATCGTATAACGTGGTTCCATTTACTTTCCTTTTTAACCTTTCTTGAATATTCTGGTTCGCTTGCAGCCTTCACTACCTTATACCACCTGTTATACTTAGATTGCACGATTTTTTTTCCATCTTTCCTCCCCCTCCTTAATTATCAGTTCATTCTCTAACACTTGCCATACTCTGATATCTGCTCTTATATTGCATTCTCTCCTCCTCTGTTGACTCTCTTCCTCCCACCTTGATCCTTCTGTGTTAACCCAAGTCTCTTTGTTTACTACTTCCCGTAGACAAGCTTGTGCTATCCTGCTTCCCTCCCCCGTCTTTAGTTTCTCCTCAAAGTTCCATGCTCTCTTCATTTGTCTAATAACCATTTTACCTCTACTCAGTTCCTCCCGCAACATGTATCCTGGACAACTCCAGCTCACTCCCATTACCCACTTCAAGAATCTCTCCTGCATACTTTCCACCCTCTTGTGCTCCTTTTATTCACAGATCTCCACTCCGTAACTTAGGACTGACCACACCAACGCATCTAACATCCACAATCTCATCTTCCAATCATCTTTAAACCTTTCCTTCCCTATACCCCACACCTGCCTCATTACTTTAGTCGCACATTCTATCCTTCTCCTCACCTGTAGTTCAACCCCTCCTTTCGACTCAAACCAGAAGCTTAGGTAACTAAATTCCTCGACCTGTTCCACTTTCTCTCCGTACATCTTCCATTCATATATCTACCTTGGTCCTTCTCTTCCTAAAAATCATCACCTTCGTCTTATTTAAATTTACCGTTAGGTCTTTGATTCTCACGTACTCCTCAGACACTCTCATTATGAGACTCATCGCTCTCTCGTCATCTGCTAGTAAGACTATAGCGTCTGCATACGCTAAGGAATATACCTTGCTATTTCCCAAAGCCGTTCCCCCTTTTCTTTCCGTCTTCAATTTTTCCTCTAGATCTGCCAACAAAAGACTGAATGGTAGTGGACTCAGTGGGCACCCTTGCCTGAGCCCCCTTCCACTCCAAAAAATCTCCCCTTTTTGTTTCCCAATCCTCAGCCTTATCTTAGTCATAACCTGCCATAACACCTTCCTGTTTACCGAGTCAAATGCCGCATCAAAATCTACAAATAAGGCCACTAACATTCCATTCTTCCTCCCTAAGTTCCTATTCACTAGATAATTCAGTATGTAGATGTCATCTACTGTTCTCATCCCTTTCCTGAAGCCCGTCTGATTGTGTGGAATAATCCCTTTCTCTTTCACCTCTCTTTCTAACCTCTTTCTGAGAATCTCCGTATATATTTTGTAGCCCACCGACTAAGAAACGAAGTTAATCCATTTCCATTGTCTTTATTTATACTCCTTCCTTTTACGGGTTTTGGAGTCTTCATAAATCAATACACCAATATATCAATACATACATTTGTTACCTTAACTATGCAAGCGCAAACGGAACCCCTCTCCCCTTCTTGCCATTCAAGAACAATCTCCTCTCCCAGGCAACTTCATTCCTCACAATACCTTTCAGTTACAAAATTACACAATTACAAACTTGCCCACTTCTCCTCACGTCCACCTCCCCCACCTCTGATTAATTATAATTCACAGTCGATAACCCGATAACAACGCTGTGCATCCTCTCCAAACCCATTTCCTATCTTACTTCTTTATACTCTTTCCCTCTCATTCATCTCATTCTTTACCGTCTCTAGCTTCTGTTTCTCTTTCTATTTCTCCACTGATTTCCACACTTCTCAAACCGACCCCTCTCCTTCATCCCGTTTTATACCCTCACTCCACTCGCCTTCACACACATTATTCTCCTCGGGTTTCTCTCTCCAGGCTCTTCTTCACTCCTTCTCCGTCTCTCCCCTCTATTCCTATTACCTCGATTTCTCCCATGTCCTCGCTCCATTGCCAATACGTTTCTCCCACCTTCCAGCCACAGACCTGATCCCTTCAATTTGCTGCTGCTTCTTAGTATCTCCAATTTATTTTCCGCCGTTTTGAGCCTTAGGACTCTTCCTCCCTCAATCGTTCATGATTTCTCAATTCTCGGAAGCTTTCGTATTCAGGCTGCTAGGGTTCCCGCCACATTTGTCACTTCATTCTCATCTGCCTTTATCCCCAGCAGTCTAATATTTCTCCCTCTCCACATTCTCTCTGTCTGCGCTTCCTCTCCGTTCAGCTTTCTTGGCTGATATCTCTAAGTCCCCTGCTCCTCCCCGTTTGAAATCCCACCTCACAGTACTCTTTTGCTCCTATCTCCATACTACGGCACACGCTCAGCTTTCTTATCTCCTTTCTCATCTTCTCCAAAATCACTTCCAGATCTGCCCTATCCCGTCCTCTTTCTCGCCTCGCCTGCGCAGTTTCCTTTTCCCACTCTTCTCTTATATCATGCCTGAATTCTCTCAATTCTTTCCGCATCTCCTCCTTCCAGCTCTCTCCGACACCTTCTTTCCCTTCGTTACTCAATACGTCGCTCATCCTCACTTTCTCTCGCTAGCCCTTCACTTTCACTTGCTTTCACTACCTGTTGTCAGAACAACCACTCTTCCTCAACTGGCCCTAGCTGCTGCTCCCACCAGCTTTTCCCTCCTTACCACTCGAGTCAAATCTCCGTAACAAGCTTGCCACTTTACACTTTTCTCCACGAGGCGTCGCTGCTTTCTCGACTTTCCGGTTCGGTTCCCTAACCTAGATCTCTACACGTGCCACTTTTCTCTTTCCAAATTCTCCTCAACTACCTTTTCCTTTTCCTTGCCTTCACTTCCACAACACCTTAACCTTTTTTCTCACCCTTCTTTCAACCTTTCAACACTTCACACCAAGTCTTCTCATCGTTGAACCTCCACTTTTACTCCGGCACTTCCAACACGTCTACCTCAATCTCACACCGGACCGGAAGTCCGACTAAGAAACTAAGTTAATTTTCCACACAAAAAATTTTAAATTATGAAATCAATAATTTAATCAGAAACATAAAAGATTTCGGACATTTATCTAAACATTTAAAATTCCGTTTGTCAAATACTGTAAAATAAATTTCAATTAAAATTTTTTTCAACTTACAAGATTTTAGTCTTAATAAATTAAAATATGAAAAAAGAAAAAAATGTATCAAAAAGTTTGATTTATTAAAAAAAAGAAATTTTGAGTCAAAAGTAACATATACAGATTTTAGATTACAAAAATGTACTACAAATTTATAAAATATACAAATCCCAAATGAAATTACAGAAATTTTAGCATTGGAAAATAAACATGGTATTCCTTTCAATGTTAACAAAATACCGACAAATCACATCATAGCCAATATTGAAAATTGCATCAAAAATGTCGAAAATGACGAATTAAAATTAAATATTAGAAAAACTACAACTCAAATAATCTCAAATCATAATTTTGTAAATAAATGTAAAAATACTAATTAAATTGATGAACCCATTGAAAAATAAAAAAAAATAAAGATTTGATAGTATTGAAAGCTGATAAAGGTAATTTAACCGTAGCTGCAAATCGAAATTATTATGTCACAACTGTTGAAAATCTATTAAGAAATGACACGTTATACAAAAATATCAAAACCAGTCTTGCTCCAACTCTTGAGCAAAAATGTAATGATATTGTAATTATATGGGAAAAGTAAAATTTCATAAATGAAAGCATGGCATACAAATTAAAAACACACAACAGTATTGTCTCTAAAGCATATTCTCTCCCAAAAGTCCATAAACCAGACTTAAAATGGCGGTTGATTGTTTCCGCAGTAGATTCCCCAACTTATAATTTAGAAAAATACATATCTAATTGTTTAAAACCAATTTCAGGTAAAACTATAAATTTGAATTCTTGATTTTCTCATGAAATTTTCGACGTTCAAAACAAAAACAATTATCCTTATCAAAAAACGGTCCAAAGCAATTTTGTATAACCGCCGAAAAGTAATAATTTTATTTTTGGACTATTTATCGTATCCAGAGTGGTTTCGTGGAAAGTAGAGTATTCAATTTTCCCATCTTCATTTTCAATAACTGAAATCATAATTATTGATGTAGAAGGCTGAATAACGAACTTCACACAAATCTAATAATTTCTATCATTGTGCGTCCACTTCTGAAATTCGGATTAAAAAACAGGCTTGTCTTATGTAGTGACTCTACAAGAAATTAGGTTAGAAAAATATTTAAAACCTTTAGAAAGATTCTTAAATTTTGAGTCGATTGATTTTTATTTAAGTGGTTTTGATAAATAGAGGCCAAGATAGCATGTGACAAAGATCGACCTATTTTCGTGTTTTGAGCGATTTTTAACACTCAAATTTCACTTAATTATAGATTTAGAGAACACTGTGCATTGCGCTGGGAGAAAAAGAGATTTACCTTAATTTAAGCGATTTTAAATAGGAAATAAACATAATGCACTTAAAAATATGCTTTGAATTGTAGATTTTGTCGTATTTACCAACAAGATTAGAGAAAAACGCCAAGGTGAAATACAGAATTCGAATACCTGTCCTCATGTTTTTAAAATAAAGGAAATTCACTAATGAAGAATTTCGGTAGAACTGTAATCACGGAATATTCTTCAAAATGATTCAGTGTACATATAATATTCGTTATCTCATTTGTTTCTCCGACAATTTAGAATACAATTCAAAGAAAAATATACCGATGAAGCAATGGAACCATCACTATGTGTTAACGAATATGATAACATTTTATCTTTTCAACAACAGAAGACAAGGTATATTCGTGTACGTCAGAGTTTAATTATGTTTTTTCACGACAAAATATAACAAATTTACACCTTCACAGAGTAAAATGAAATAATTAGTTTAAATCAAAGATCAACACAATCTATTTTTTTTCATTGATAATTGTTTAAATAATTTTTTATTCTAGAAATGTAACACTTGAAGCTTATAATGCAGAAAACTGTATTTTTTGCAAATTTTTCAAAAAATTTCATTAACTACTTTTATTTTGACACTTGTCGATACTAACCCATAAGTTTCTAAACAATTTTAATTCGTCTGAAGTGTCAACGTAAGAGGTGCTAATGAAATTCGTTGCAAACATTTCGAAAATAAAAAATCTGTCTTCTGCGCGGGAAAATTTTAGTCCCGCTCGACGCTCGCAAGTTTAAGGACCCCTAGGATGCGTGTCCATCGGATCAGGCGTTTCGTGCTCGGTCTTTCTGAATTTTCTACTTAATGTTTGAAATGTTCACTCTGAAAGATTCTAGAAAGTAAGTTCCATACGAATCGTATAATTTTTTGAACTGTTGGTTCGCCATTTTGACTTCCTAATTTTCAATGCAATATTTTAAATTTGTGACTCACAAGAACCTTTGAAGAAGGAGTTTTATACAAAATGCATACAAAATTTACTCATCATTATCAAAAAACGTCTTGATGTACAAACTAACTGATTTTGAAAATCGTGTTCCATAAAGTTGGCAACCGGAATTGTTACTAACGCGTGCTCCAAAATTAAAAATTTTCTAATCTCATAGCGGAGCACTTGTCGTTAAAAAGTTATATTACTAAATCTGGTTGCATCCCAGTAATCCTTATGAAATAAAGTGATCTGAAAACAAAAACGAATTGTGCTTCAGGTGTTTGGCAATTCTATCTGATTATTTTCTGCAAGGTTATACATAAAATAATAAATCGAAAGGGTTTTCTCTACGAAAGACGCGGTCTTCATATATGTAATCTTTTGCGTCTTTTCTTGTACAGAAAACCCATTCTTCAGTTATTATTTTATGAATAATCTTGCTGAAGCAATTATAACATATTCCTTTATTGATCTAAGTGCCATGAAGCTTTTTGGTTAGTTACAGGAGTCACATAGAAAGCCTACAAAGGGTCTTTTGTCTGCTTATTACTGGATCAATGAGAACAACCCTAATAGTGGAAATCGAATCCATCTCAGGTATACCACCGCTGCACCTCATAATTAGGCATACGGGTGCAGCGGAGGCGTATGGACTTCTCCTAAGAGAGGGTCATAGAGATTCTGAGTTCATCGACCTGCATGATACACTGAAGAGTGGGAGGAGTCGCCTGGTACACAGACAATTATGAAAAATGCAATCGTTTTGCAATATTTTTCACAAAAATTAAGGCATCTTTTATATCACTAGCAATTTGCCTAAAAAAGGTTGAGCGCTCCGGCGAAAACCGATGGCGCTCCAAGCGTAAAATCGTCAGCAACCTTATGATGCAGTGTAATGAAAGAAAGACGAGACTCAGCATTCGTAGATCTATGCTTTCTCAGAGGTTCCTTCTACGAAATTACACATAGCGTAATAACCCACTAACCCCGAGATTGCAGTTAATTACAGAAAAGTGTAGGTCGAAGAATCTCCGTCAGAGTAGAAGGAGAGGAAGAAGATCTTTCAGGGTTCGGCTAGACAAGCCAGGCCTAATTGCAACTTTTGATTCGATGTGGGGAGTTCTTCGGTGTGTTTCTCGTTCATTGATGCCAGCCTATTTTGATAGTGAATGGGAGGATCTCTTCTTTGAGACTGGACTCGATCTCGATTCAGGAGTGGTATTTAGGGAGTCGGGTGACCCAGCCTTGGCATTCGAGGGTTTTCACTCTGCATCATACCCGACTTCAACGTGGATTTTTACCTATGCTTCGGTTGATAGGACCTCTTAGATTTCAGGCTGTGGTTTTTATATTCCGGAGTAGGATTTCAGATTTGGTCTTCCTCTTCAGTGGGGCACTTCGGTTCTCCCGTCTGAGCTTTACGCTGTATTGGAGAAAGGTTCTTGGACCTTCAGGGCCCAGTTCTAGCACGGAAGATAGGGGATCTTTTGGCAAGGGCTTCTAGATGTGGTCACTCAATTGTGTTGATTTGGATCCCTGCTCATGCTGGAATCTCGGGTAACGAAGTCGCTAATTCCAATCACGGTCGTCATTATCTTGCAATAAATAAAACCCACTTATGAAGAAGATCGTAACAAGCGTATTTATTACTTGTATTCCGTAACTCGTATTCTTCCACAATAAGGTAGAACAGCTTTATATTTATGACCTTATTACGTATGGAACGATTCATTCTAGGCAAACTGGCCCAAAAACGCGCAGAAAAGTCTGCTACATCGTGGTTAAATCTATTCATATTATTTACAAACTTATCATTTAAGCGCTTTGCCTTATCTTATCGCGAATTCGCCTCGTCCTATCGCAAATACGCCAACTCTTCCCTCATCTTCAGCTACAAAATTTCACATTTTATTATTTTCTATATATAATTAATCTACCCATCCCTAGTTCTCCTTTCCTTCTTCATTTTCAATTCCCTCAACTATGACACCACCTTCACTATTCCCTTTTCATGCAGGTTCCTTCATATTGTCATGCTTCCTTTTTATGTCTTATCACAATCTTCCAGTCAATGTTTTAAATTCCCTCTCACTCTCTCACATAACATTCATTTTCTTCCCTTCGCTCTACTCTAGTATTTGTCGCACCCTTCCATATTACTACATCTCATCCAGTCTACTCTTATCCATTTATATTTCTCGTTATATTTAGCTTCTTTTATTATATTTTCTATTTCTCGCTTCATAACTTCTTTATCTCTTTCTATTAACTCTTGTTGTGTCTTCATTTCCCTTCCATGCATTTCCTTGACCCATCCCTTTTACCATCCACACCTATTCAAGTATCTTTCTCTTCCTTTTATTAAATTATCCTACCCTCTTTCATTTTCTCGTTCCTTCAAGAACTCTTTCACTATAGTTCTGCTCTTACTCTCTAGCAGTCTTTCTTCGTATTTGCAAGCTCTAGAAACTTTCTCCCCTCTACTTCTAAAGCATTCTCCTTTTTATTCCTACTATGTTTCGCCAAAAAACCAAAACCTTTGACTTTTCTACATACATTTAGAACCAGTTTATTTTCTTCTCAATACTTCTCCAGTCTTCCTGTCATATTTGCTAAAACTTCTTCTTCTTTAGCTACCATTACCGTGTCGTCGCGTATGTCAAAGTCCAGAATCTGTCCTTTCCTACGATCAATCCTCCCTCTAACCCTTCCTTCAATTCTTGTTCCGTGTCCGCAATGAACGCCGCAAAAAGAAGCTGGCTAAGCGGACATCCCTGTCTTAGTCCTATCTCCGTCCAGAATTTATCCATGGTTTCATTCCCCACCTTTACCTCATCTCTCGTTTATTTTTAAATTTCCCTCACACTCTCTACCAATTCTATCTTTTCCTCTCTTTCCTATCAATTCCCATAACTTTCTCCCATCTACCCATGGGAACGCTGCCTATGAATCAACAAAGGAGGGACATACTTTTTCTCCTTTTTTCTCCAGTTCCTTCTCTACCACATGCTGAAGAATATAGATATTGTCTATTGTCCTTCTACCCTGTCGGAAACCTTCCTGATGCTCTGGGGGTATTTCTTTTGCCTCTACTTCTTTTTTAAGCCTCTCGCTCAACACCATGGCATATACCTTGTATGCTGTGTTCAATATAATTATTTCCCGGTAATTTTATACTTTTTCTTTTTCTACTTTGTCAAGAATTGGTGTTATCAATCCCTCTCTCGACTTCACAGCAAATCCTTTACTTTCGGTTTTCAATTGTTTAATCTCGTCCCGCCCCAATCGGGCATTTTTCTCGATGATGCTTAGAGTTTGACATTTGGCAAAACTTTTCAAAATAATCGAACATAATTCAGAAAATATCGACATAGAATCAAATGATGAAGAACTAGAAGGCTATAAACGATCATTGGAAGCTTCGAGATCATCAAAGTAATGATTTTACGTGTATATTAAATCAATTAAAATAATTAATTAACTTTGCATATCACCCCTAATTTATAACATTTCAGGTTTGAACATTGTAAAAGAAGTAAGACTGAGAGTTCCAAAAAACTAAAAAATATATTTGAATATGGAATTGATGCTCAAAAAGAAAAATATGCGAAATGTAAATTGTGCAAAAAATCAAAGGATGAGGAGCGAATAATCAAAATAATATATTCGAATCCTAGTGGTTTAATGAGACTTTTGAAAAGTCACCGTAAAGAAGTGCACGAGGATATTTATCAACCATTATCGTCATCATCAATATCCGAAAATTCGAAGGTTTATTGCTTTTTTTCAGTCAATTTCTTATTTTACAATAAAAATTAGAAATACGTCACATACAATTGTCTTTTATGGTTTCTAACAAAAATTGTATAAGGTCTTTTTCTTTGAACTTTTATAGTTTTAGACCTTATTCAGATATACCAACTTTGTTTGTAATTTAAATTCTGAAGCAAAGGTTCCAAAAAGAAACAGAATGAAGTCTTTAATATTCGCTCGATTTAAAGTAATGCAAGAACTCATTTTGGATATCCTGAAAGAACATATATCAAAAATGTCATTCACCCTTGAAGGGTGGACTTCAATAACAAATAAGTCCTGTTGTAGTATCACTGCTCACTTTTTCGACGATGAGTGGATCCGGCATTCTCTAGTGATAGATTTTCTTCCAACTCATGGAAAACAGAAGGGGAAAGATACAGCCCAACTATTTCTGGGTGTTTTGCAGCAATACGGGCTAGTCGAAAATCTTCAAGGAATAACAGTCTACAATGCATTTGTTAATACAACATTTTTGGAAGAACTGGCGAATTTAATGAATTCAATGGTCAGAACAAACTTTGATTCACAAGATCTTCACTTTTGATGCTTTGCCCATATTTTAAATTAAGCTGTTAAAGATATGCTTAGAGAGCTGGAAGTTGATGCTATAACTGATGAAATTGACACGGAAAATGGTGAAGGGGATGGCGATGGAAGTGAAGCGCAGAACGAAAGCGTTAACCAAGCTGATGTTGAATTTGATGAAAAATCTACCAAAGATGGTGAAGCTGATGTAGAACGCAAAGCGATATCGAAACTTCGAAAACTCTTCACGAAACTAAATAGATCTGAGCAGTTTCGAGAAAAGCTAAAATGCTGCTGTCTTACTGTAGGTGAAACGATGTTGTCTTTGAATGTAGATGTGTCAAGCATATGGTATTCGAGCTCCGATATGATAAAAAAAGCAAGTCTCCCCAAAAAAAGAACAGGTTGTAATGCTTTATGCGCATTCGATGATGGAAAATGATGCAAAGGCATTACCAAATAAAGCTCAAAATATCGGTAAATGAAATTTATTCAAGATCAGCGGCAAGTTAAAAATTGATCAGTTAGAGAAAACTCAATACTTCGTGGATTAATTAATTAATGTTATAGGAATTAGTTTATCTTAAAATCTCTCAGAAATTTAGATCAATACCAAATTCCTGCTCACATGTAAAGAAAAATTAAATCGCGGGCGAATTCCAATTTACTAACTCGTTAACTCACTACTTGGCAAACTATACTTTCCACAATTCTAACAACAATAATTACAACAGCATACCATCCAAACAGAACATACAGTTTCAAATAAATAATAGTATATAAAATTATCTCGGTACAAGATACCTGTAGATTGTAGAATCTTTGTTGGCTTCACAAATCCCTTTTCCAAATCCTTTTCTGTAGTAGTTTGCTTCTTCTTTAGTAAATTCTAGATGTAAATTTAATATTAATTACATTCACAGGCGTCTCCGTGAAATATCCTTTTCTGTGGTCATCTGCGTGGCTTACTTTTACCAAATGATCAAACTTCAGTTCGAAATTCAAATTTTGGAGAAACCAAACCCGAGAGCCGCCGGTCACACCGGAATCTCCAGTCAATTTGCTTTTCATCTCGTCATCAGCAAAGAGGGTCGCTAATTAGGACATCAGAATAAGAGGAATCACACGAAATTCACATAAACGAATGGTTTAACGTTACGTACCACGTACGTTATGAATAGAAAGATATTGACAAAGTAAAACAGAGCCTAGTCCAGTTACACAAACGAATTTCTCATGAAGAATTAGAACAATATCGGAATATTTCATTGGATAAAAGGGTTTTTTTCGTGAAACCTAAAAAATCTTAAATTATAAGAACAAAATCGTGAATCGGCCACAAATCGTATCTCATCAAGCGCAACTCACACGTCAACCTTTGTCAAAACGCGACTTCGAAAGTATACCTCAGAAAACCAAGTCTTTGTAAATAAGGTCAAAACGTAGAGACTAAGTTTAATCTAAACAGGGGGTTTTTAGGAATTAGACTTTGGCCTACCTCCACCTTTATAATTAGCAATGTTCAGATCTTGCACACCAGGAAATTTTTTTCTATATGATAGCAAAAGAACGGCATGTTCCTACAATTGAAGCTGAAGAAATTTCAAGCACATGTTATTTTTTTTCAATTTCCAACGAACACAATCCAAAAAGATATTATTCGATCGATCTAAAATGTGGAGAGCTTACTACTGTTGGGCAAATACAACTTGCATCCTCTATTAGAATCCGCTACTCGAAAAAAGGGGTTTTCGGCCCACTCCAAAATACAGCCGTAAAGAAATATCTATATTTTCTCTAAGAAATAAATAGTTTTCCACTAATATTTAGTACCTCAATTTTCTCTAATCGAAAAAGTAGAATTTCTCTGGTAAGTAGTCAAATTTAACTAATTGATGGATTTATAGAGCACTGAGCGTTCGAAGACCCTTTATATTAAAGGTATCATATTTGATAACAGGTTTGGTGAAAACCGCTAATATGAGACACAGAATGCCAATCATGCCCGTTATTTTCTTGAAATAAGTAAAACCCGCTTATAAAGAAGATCGTTACAAGTGTATTAAGTGCATATTGTTCAAAAATTTGCAAATTATGTATAATATTCGTTATCTCTCATACTCGTTATTCGTTGTCTCTTTGTCTTTCTCAATTATTTGTATTCCATAAATCTGTTTCTGGCAGCACACGGAAGTAGCAAAACCAATTCATATTTATGGCATTTTTGTGGACACTTTGCAGGAAAAGTAATGATGGTATGATCAGAGACTGTTAAAAACCCTGATCAAATATTATCTTTGAATCATGAAAAAGCAATGTACATGCGTGCAAATAATGTGTCATTTATTTCATGCCTGTGCTTTCGGCCTGACCCTTAAGATTATCCAATTTCCCCTTGAATCTTGAATCGATTGTGTTATCGTGATTCCATACAGTAAAGGGATTATTTTCGACGTGAATAGAGAAATATGCAATAGCATAAGTAGCCCATTCACAAGTTTCAAAATGTTGCCTCCTGATTGTTATTTTTGAAAACTTTTTTTGGTGTTTTCATCCCAGTTTTTTTGTCATCAGCCTCGAATTAAGTCAAGTTCCTGATGAGCAAAGGATGTTCCTAATAAGTCAACAGGATGTATGAAATTTCTTGCGACGATGTTGTAGAAGGCACAACATTAGTAGCATGGTGTAGATTGTAGTTCGTCTTTTACTGATGTTGTCCGTACACAGCGGCCGATTCAATTTGAATAAAAAAGACTAGGAGTATTCCGAGTCAATACTTTAGTTATAAAAAGTTACATTCTCGCAACGTTTCGACCTCAATCTGTTGGTCATCCTCAGGCAAATTATACCTCAAAAAACAATTTTGGAAAATCAAAATTGACATTGAGGTCGAAACGTTACGAGAATGTAACTTTTTATAATTAAAGTATTGACTCGGAATACTCCTAGTCTTTTTTATTCAAATTGATCGTAAGACTTCTTAAAAATTGTTTTGAGAAGTTGTTTATTTTTATTGCAATACATTATGTCAGGATATTATACTTCAGATGAGAAATAAAAACTCTCTGCAGAAAATCAAAATTTTCTTTGTTCAAATTGCGATATGAGCGTATTCTTTTATTGCAATTATTTATAAGCAATGCTTGATATCAGTAACAATTTTTGTTGAAAGACAGTCTATTCTGAAGAGATATTATTCTTGAGGTGAAAAAAAATCATCTTGCAGTAAAGAAAAATTGTCTATGTTCAAAAGCGTAACATAAGTAAATTTGTGTATCAAAGTTGCTTATACGCAACCCGCGAAAAGTTTTAATACATTTGCATTGGCCGTTTGAGAATGCATCATTTACTTTAGAGATAAATGCCTATGCAGAAACTACACCCGACTCTCGGTTCAGAAACTCGCTGTTTAGGAATTCCTAAAATTGCTGAAACACGAAATTTCTCAGCTCAAGGGGCGAGAGACGGCGGCGACTCTCGCTTTGGAAGGGCCGCAGTGAGCTAGTACTCAGTCGAGTATATTGCGCAATATTATGCATTCCAATTGGGAACGTTTCAGGCAGCCCTGACTGTTTAAGTTCCGATACTCCCGATTCAGAAACAAAGCTATTTGCAGGCAACCCCCGACACCGTGTATAAGCCGAGAGTCAGGTGTAAATTTAAAACTTTTAGATAATAACCGATTTGAAAGTTTAGCAAATTTGGCATCGAATCTGCCTGTTGAACTTAATTTAATGGACGTTTAGACGCTGCATGATGAATTTCTTATTATTCCCATGAACTCGGCAGGTCTAGGATTGATCGCATTACTTCAGTTATTAAAAGAATTGAAGAATAATTTTTTTTATTCAGTTTAAAAAATGTAAAATAACTCCAATACAGAAAATTTGACAAATAAATATGTACAGGTAAATAAAAAAAATTTCAATTCAATTTTTTTAAATTGAGCCGGTCTGTAGATAACCCCCGTAACTGGACTTAGGTTTTGGCATGAAATTGGCCGAGAAACTTTCTAAAATATTTTTGTACAAACTGAAAAAATAAATGTCTTAGATTGTGCAAACATTTTGAAACCCATAAAATATCCTTTTTGGTTTCCAAGCAGACATTTCGAAACGTTTTCTCGGATATTTTAAGCCAAAACCTGAGTCAAGTTAAATGGTTTTTCTGGAGAACGACTCAATTATTTATAATAATGCAGTAGTCCCTTTATATGTATTTATGTAATTTTTTTACACACCGTTAAATTGATTTTGTTTTGGATATCCTGACGAAAGTGTTCGATATTTCTGATAATGATATTTTTCAAAAGGAATGAATAATTAATTCAATTTAATTCTACCGCAAAGAATTTCTTTCTTGATCTGATTATTTAAAAATTGAACTGGATAGGCCATGATTAGTTTATCCTCTCATACAGTACACAAAAAGCATGGACAATTATTGGTTTCACAAAAATGTTAATTTTGGAATGGAATACGCTACGAGGTTGCTGGTCCATGTACCTGGGCAGTAACGATGTGTTTTAGCTGGAATTTTTTTCCGATCTCAAGATTCAGAAGATCCTTTCTCTTTAATGGTACAGTCACGTTGGCAATTTTGCCATCTATGCGTATTTTGACTCTTCCCAGGCGATTATAATGATCCTCGCTGGTAGCCAATAATGCATGCAAAGTTTCCAATGCAGGAACAATTAATCCAATGATGTGCTTACGATTCTCATCTGTTCCCATATAGTAAAAGCCTGGTGATAAATGTATACGGGTACCTCGAAGTATTGAACCTTCGTAATCATGCACATTATAAACCTGGATGGGAGGAGGATGAATTGCGCCCAACTTGTGTGGATTAGCTAATTCTGAAAGAAGAAAATATAAGGGTGAAATTAAATATTGTGATTTTAGTTCAATTGATTTTACAAAGTATAGTTTTATCTAAGAAATAAAATGAAACAATGAGAGATTGGAAATAAAAATTAGTTCGCGAAAAGGTCTGCAAGCGGTCTCAAGTATACATGTGGTATTCGTTTCTAAGAATAATTTTTACATTCTCATCATAATGAGAAGGGAGCAGTTTTGTGTGAAAACCGACTATCCTGGATTTCATTAAATCTCCCCCTTTAAAAACCCCGTAAATCCGAAGAAACAGGTTTTACTATGGTGTCTGCACAGTGGGGCCTAATCGGATTTTGGTGGACAAATTTATCTAAAGGGTACAATTATTGCTCACCGATTTTTTAGCTTTTTCAGATCGACTCGGTACTAGAACAATCACTTTGTGCCAGCTGATCAAAGCAAATGGTTTTATGTTTTTTTATGTAAATAAAGAAAGTGGAAAATCAGATGTTCCCCAAAATTACAATATCTTATTTTGTTCAATCTACTTGCAATTGCTGAAAAATATATAAAATACATAAGAAGAGAGATTAGTGATGCTCTCTTCAATTGGTAAACAAATTTGAAAAAAAATTGTTAGAAACAAATTAATGATCAAGAATGCTTTCTTCAGAATTAACGAACTCAGATACTTTAATCCATGCAATTTTTTTCGCCATATATGTAAGAGCAATATTAACTTAACTTGAATAAACATTAGTAACTTTAATAAGCAAATAAACTTCTTATCTGCTATTGATTAGAGAAGTTTTTATTGTTCATCAACGATTGTTCATTGTTTACAAAAATATAATGAAGAAATGCACACTTCAGTAAGGATACCAACTTACATAACGTTTAGTACCTTTCCTGATGATAAATTTTAACAACATTTGTAAATTTTGGGAAAGATTGCCCTCTAACAGTACAGATCAATAATAATTGAACAAGCTTAAAAATCACTTTCATATTTCAGATTTCACACTCTTTCCCCTATTCCTCTTTTTTCACAGAATGATTTTTTTTCTCCCTTTTTTAAGAAACTTACCCCATTCCCCCCTTTCTCGGATTTTCACAATGAGAACTGAATTAATAAAACCCAGTGAGAGAATCCAAATATTTTGGGGTGGAAGTTCATTCTATTTAGTTGAGAAGTCTACTATTAAATTATCGGTTAAAAATTCTATTTGGTTGAAAATTTAATTATTTGGTTGAGAATTTATGTATTTTGTTGAAAATTTGTCTTTTTTGGTCTTGTTGGTTGAAAATTAATCTTTTTGGTAAAAAATTCAACTACTAGATTGGATGTTAAACTCTCTTGTTGAAAATTAATTTGTTGTTGTTGAAGATTCATGATTTTAGTTTAAAATTCAACTCTTTGGTTCAAAATGAACAAATCTTCTTGAAAATTCTTCTTTTGGTAGAAAATAATTCTTCTTGATTACAAATGGACCTTTCTGATTGAAAAATCAACTATTTGATTGAATATTGAACTCATTTCTTAAAAATTCATTTGCTTGTTAAACTATTACATTTTTCTTTCAGAATAGATCTCTTTTGGTTGAGTGAAATCTCACGACTTGGTTGAAAGTTGAAGTCCAGGGTGCGGCACAGAAACTTGCTGATTTGCTTTTGGCGCCAAACAGCGAGGAGTGGTCGGTTGCGGGTGGGAAGGGTATCATTCAGTAGGGGACGTCCTGGAGTTTTGTTTCACCAACAGTCAGTCGACGTCAGGCATTGGACGAAGGAGCAGTGCGCATTTGCCTGCGAGACTTACTTTTCCAACGGTCGTTCCATCATCGCGATTCAACGTGCCTTCTGTATTCGGTTCATTCATCCTGCAGATGCCATTCCTGGCCGGCAGTCGGGTTGTCCAACCCTGAATGTTCCGATCCACGGAACAATCAGTGATGCTAATAGAGCGCGGCTTTTTGAACTGCGCAAGCGTTGCATTGGAAGGGGAAAGCCACGTTATTGGCCATAATACGCGCGCTTATTTTAAATGCTTCAAATTTACACAAATATGGTGAAGGACTAAAAATAAGGAATAATGGTACTTTTAGTTTTGAGTCGACAAATTATATTAATTTATGTCAATATGGTTCATATATATTACTGCAATAACTATAAGTTATTGCATTAGGTTATATAATATAATAGTATATACATATACTTTATGCAATTTTCAGGTCCAAAAATGTGTATCCTGTTGATATTTTATTTTTCACTTCAGGGAATAATATTAGATTTTATTATTTATCTTTTATATTATTTGACATCTAGATTTTTTTAAATATTTTTTGCGGGGTAAGGGTCTGATTGAAAAAAATATATTTGACACTATTTGACCCAGAGTTGATTACAGAGGAACTGATAGCTTCTAATCAACTAAGACCGTGATATATCCTGTTATCGCAGAAAATCACGGATCAAGAGGAAAACCCTCGAAAAAAAATTATAATAAAAATTCGAAAAAGAACTTTTTAACTTCAATTTTAATACACATTATACACACCGTTAGTCAAAATAAGATTTTTTTCAAATTTAAAAAATCTGAACTTCAGGGCAGTTCATTTACGATTTTTAGACAAACTTTGATATTTTAATCGGATATTAAGTACATTAAATTTTCCATCGTAATAATAATAAAATACCGTATTATCATGGATCTTATAGTTATTGCAGTAATATATATGAACCATATTAGCATAAATTATTATAATTTCTCGACTTGAAAATAAAAATGAATTTGAAGCATTTAAAATAAGCGCGCGTATTACGGCCAATAGCGTGGCTTTCCCCTTCCAACGCAACGCTTGCGCAGTTGAAAAAGTCGCGGTCTATTAGCATCACTGGGAACAATCGACTGCCGGCCAGAAACGGGTCCTGCAGGATGAATGTAGAACCGAGTAAGGAAGGCACGTTGAGTGGCGATGATGGAACGACTGTTGGAAAAGTAAGCCTCGCAGGCAAATGCGCTCTGCTCCTTCGTCCAATGCATGATGTCGACTGACTGTTGAGGAAACGAAACTTCAGGACGTCCCCTACTGAATGAGACCCTCCCCACCCTCAACCGACCACTCCTCGCTGCTTGGCGCCAAAAACAAATCAGCAAGTTTCTGTGCCGCACCCTGTGCTTTGTAGAGAATTCCTCTTTTTGGCTTCATAATTTGACGTTTGATAGAAAATGTATTCGTTCTGTTTTTCCCCAAACACCCGACCAGCAATTAGTCATGTATTCCAATTGGGGAACTTCGGTATCTTGCTAATTATTTTGCTTTATACTTAGTTCACGGTAGAACCTTCTGCCATCTGCCTGAAAGGTTCGATTTTGCTGCCTTTTTGCACTACTTTTCTTGTACAGACGTAGTCTAGCACTAAGAAAGAACATCAAGTCGCTGCCGTTGGAATTCTATAATTTCATCCAATTTTTCTGCTGTCATCGTGTATCGGTTTTCTGATTCTATTTCTTTCTTATATTGAATCAATAGACGCTATTCGCACCTTAACTTGCTGAAATGTATATCAAACCTGATTTTCCATGGTGAATTTCGTTTCCTTCCTGGGGCAAAGACTGCATTTGCAGGCCTGATTCTGCGGCCCAACGTTCTATCGGCTGTCACAGCTGCACAATGCACAAGAAATTGCTCCACTAACGCAGTTTGTTTTGCGTCCAAATGCATAGGTAACACCTTACGGCTTACGTGTTCTATTAGTGCACACGGATCTTTTTTGATGTACATCTTGGGCAGAGAGTTCTCTAGTAAAGCACGACCAAAATTCCTTCAACGTGATGTAGTTTTTCAGGAATTTCGCTATTTGGAATTGGAATGGAAGCTTCTAATGGAACCACCAAGAGCAACAGCTTTAAGTACTTAGAGGACCTTTTTCTCTAGAGGTACCGGTCCCACGACTTTCCGGAGATGAACAACTCCCTTGCTAGGCTAGTGTTCACCGCTTGGGCCGCCGAGGCTCTTCCAGAGTGCGAGGCGGGAATCGAACCCTAGTATCTATGGCTTCAGCTTCAATCTGGTCTTCGTTGTCCACATCTCCCAGAGGGAGTTCATCAACAGGAAGCTTCTGCTTCACTTCCATTTTGATGGCAGTTATCTCAACAGCTGACCGCTATCTGTTTTGCAGATATTAGGCGTTTTTCCTGTGCTAGATTCTGCTCATTTATTCTTGTGGCTAGCTCTGAGGACTTAAGTAAGAAGAGTCGATGGTGTTCTCTCCTCGCATTTGGCCCACTTTTCTCTGTCAAAAAATAAAAGGGCGTTACATCTTTATTCATATATTGCCATTTCAATCGTCTTCTTGTTCACTGAACCTCTGCTTCTGCCTCTGGTTCAATCAGAAATCTTACAGCCCTAAATAAGTTTATTTATTTATTATTAATAAATTAGCAATTAGTTGTTTTTCACTATCGAATTAGGAAATATTTTGACTAACCAAGGTAGTAATTTTTTGACTAATCTTTAGTGGCCCACTTTTAGCTAATCAATGAAAAAATCTGTAAAATATCGCCAGTAATTAGTTCAATTGTACTAATTTTGAATTAGAGGGACCTCAAAGTATCATTTGCATAAAAAAAAGCTATACAATTAAAATAGCCTCCTTTGGGCAATCAAGTTCATATTTTTTTCAGGCTGATGATTATTGAAGGCAAATAATTTTTACAAAGTTTGCGTAATAATTGCAATTTTCTATGAAAAATAAGTTAAAAGCAGAACTATGTTGATCAGTAGCGCATGATGATCCTGAATATGCATAATTAATTAATATATAATTAATATTGCAAAAAGATTTGATTTCTCTCAGCTTTGTTCAAACAATCAGAATGCAAGATTTTAAAAGTGAAAAAAGTCTAGGTCACCTTAACAATTTCTCAGTATGGCCTTCTTATTGTTTCAATAGATTTAAAAATTTTACACCATAGCTTCGTTTTATCAAAATTTTCTATTTTTCACGTCTTCTATGTTTATAAATTTTTAAAAATTACTATATACAGTTCTAAATAATCCTCTTTTTACAAAGCAATTAGTTTTCCACTATTGAATTAGGAAATTTCTCGTCTACTCAAATTAGTATTTTTCTACTTATCCGTAGTGGTTCACATTTCGCTAATCGAGTCTGAAAAATTTAACTTGTAATCAGTTAAATTTTAGCAATTTTGATTCAGAGAGGACAGAAGCTGGAAAACTAAAATATACTTCTGTAAACATATTTTTTTGAAATTTTTTAATAATCTTTAGCATTAAATAAATTTAAATTCACGTGACATTTTCTCGTACGGCGAGCGATTATTTATTCACAGCCTTATAAACACTATAGTTTTCAAAAAGCTTTGCTCCCCAACAGGCCACAATTTTCAAGTTAACACAA
>CAKNYM010009425.1:0-14402 GCA_932195095.1 Andricus curvator | reverse complement strand
AAATGGGAACCTCTATTTTTGACCCCGGGAACTGAGAGAGCGGAAAATTTTACGTCCAGATATGACCTTGACAAATCGCAAATTTGACCTGGAAAGGTCAGGGCAAGGTCAAACAACGTGCAGCAGGATGACTCGACTGGCATGCATTTTTGAAGAAAATGTCCTGGTGAAGGTTCTGGTCATAGACAATGTCAAAGTCACCAATCGATCGGGAGTATAAAATGCTACAACTCTTGCGTTGATCATTTTCTTCATAAATTCATGCTGGTCGAGTCATCCTGCTGTACGTTGTTTGACCTTGCCATGACCTTCCCAGGTGAAATTTTCGATTTGTCAAGGTCATATCTGGACGTAAAATTTTCCGCTCTCTCAGTTCCCTGGGTCAAAAATAGAGGTTCCCATTTAAAAAAAATAAATTTGACCTTGAAATTATCGTGAAGGTCATGGTAAAGATCAAAATAAAGGTCACCATTGAATTCCTTGTTGAAAGTTCCTTCAAGAATGACCTTGACCGCCCTGAAAAATATCTTACCTGAGGAAATATTTAGCCGTCCCGGGACTTTTTGGACACCCTGTATATAGTAAATATTAGTCCTACACTTACCTGCTCAGCATTTTATTCCGAGCATATAAGGTGTTTCTTCATAACACACGTGTCACCGGATGCTCGGGTTACGAGTTATTAAAATAAAATTAAAATAATTATTGTGATTCCAAGGGGGCGAGTAACACCCTGGGCCTTTTGCGTTAGAAAGAGAAAACTCTTTAAGGAATATATTTAGAACTGAGATTGGCTAAGCCGGGGTGGATCGCCGCCCTCAACTCGACCTGACCCAGCGATGTCAAGGGGTAGCGCAGCAACCAAGAACGCGTAAAAAGTCAGTCTATCGTCGATTTTCGTTACGTTCACGTCTCTTGAAAAGTTAAAAGACATTTTTGACGCAGTGTGCATAAAATGCGTTTTTACACACCCATATGAGTGCGTAAAACGGCTTATCTTTACGCACGCATATGCACGTTTTACGCACTCATATAGGTGTGTAAAAAAGTATTTTCACGCACACTGTGTCAAAAAATATCGTATGCAACATGTGCGTACGATTTACCCACTTGTGGTGATCGCGTGTGTAAAACCGCATTTTACGCACATGTTGCATAATATACTATTTTGTAACTTATAATCTTCCGGTTCCGACGCGTTCGCGATTCAGCGAGCGTTCAATGGATTACTGTTAGTGCGTGACATATTATTAAGTTGTCTGAGCGCAAGTATACCCTGTGACTAAATTGCATTAATTATTACCTTATTCTAAGTGAATAACTTTCTAATATTATTCCAAGAGAATATTATCAAAAATAATAAATTCTTCAAACAATTATTTTTGTTAACTTGAATTAATTATTATATATCTCACTCTAATTAAAAAGTGGAAAAAAGTGGACAATTTTAGAAGAACTGCAACTTTCTAGCAATATTCTAAGAGAATATTATTATAAATAATAATAAATGGTTTAAACAATTATTTCTGTTAAATTCAATTTATTATTGCTTCGCTCTAACTGAAAAGTTGAAAATAAGTTAAAAAATTCGGAAAAAGAATAATAAATTGTTTAAACAAGCATTTAAACATCTAGTTATCCGTAAAAAGTAGTGTTTTATGTATTAAAAATAATTTGTATTAACAAATCAGCAAAAAAATCATAATTATAGTGCCAAAAACTTACAAAACCCAATTTTTCACTCATGGGGTTTTTTTGGGACCCTGTAAAACATACTTATGGGGGTGATATTTGAAAAGTTATTATTCGTTTGTATTTTATAAATAATTATAAAGAGAAACGTTGTGCTTCAACTTGATTCACCTAATATTGACGATTCTGAATAAAGTTTACAAAAACCTATTTTTTTCTTATGCAAAATACCTGTTAAACTTCATGGGGTTTGCGGATCCTCTAAATATTATTTAAAAAAACGCACTTATTTTTCTGTGGACTTAACAAATTTGGGGTGATATGCATGAAAATTCGAACAAAAATTCCAATGCATTTTTGGACCACCATCTTCGAAAGATAAAGTGAATAAGCTCTTTGATTCATCAAACTCATATATTTTTTTGATTCCATAATAAAAATTAACGGTTTAATGCATTCGTCAATTTATCTTGACTTGGGTTAATCATGCTGTCTTCTTCGCCGAGCTTCTTGAGCACACCAATCTGCATAATGCTTTCCATGGTGAGGATTAAGAGGCAATTCAAGCAAGCCAAAGTACCGTAATTTCTCCAGATCAAATGGGGACAGTGGAATATTCTTCATGTCACTTTTGCGTACTACAACAATTTGGCGATTTTTATCATATATTGGAACAAGTTCATTATTAATCTTTATTCCAATGATGAAATCCTGCTCTATAACTTTGCGTCGAAGAAGATTGCTTGCTTTTACTAAATTGCCACTTCTTGTTCCGTGATAATGAACACCTCTACTAATGGAAGCAGTGGCTCTAAGACGATTGAACATTTCAGCTATTGGATCTGGCCGATCTGGCGAAGTTGATTCTGTAAGAATAAATCAAAAAGAATAAACGTTACACAAACAAAACTAAGTGTACATTTTATTGCAGGTAATTTTAGGCTTTTATATGTAAGTAAGGGTAAAAAAACATGACCCTGAGTTGAGTTTAAGTGTCATATCATATGGAGCTATATATAAGTTCCAAAACAAATTTGACAGCTCTTTTAAACCGTCACGAACGTTTTTTATATCAAAGATATTATAAAACTTATAATATCTTTGTTTTATATTACTAGCCTACTCTGTTAGTCCGGGAGGCAACGACAGAAATTTCCGGGTCATTTTCGCTAACTTCATTTTTTTGGATGAGGGCGCAGTCCCAAGGAGGTACATCAGTAGAATATTTGAACAGTTTTGACCAATGAGGTGACTGCTAAAGCTTGTGCAGGCATCTCATTGGTCAAAACTGTTCCATCATTGTACTAATCTACCTCCATGGAACTGCGCCCTCAGTTATGTACGTAATATGTAACTCTAATATGAACGTCTTGCGTTGCACCCTTACAACAGGCTGTTGCAAGAGGGTTGCAATTCCCACAAAAAATTAATAAAAAAAAATGCATAGCCGCTTGCATGAAACTTGGTATACTCATTAATTTGAATATAAAAAGATTGACAAATATGGTCTTTCATCTAAATTCCACAACAAACTACGTCTTCCATCCACATAAAAAGGCGCAAAAAAATGAGAAGAAAATGCATAGCCGTTAAGGTGAAGCTAAGTTTTATGCTTAGCCACGGCTACAACGTCGCATCTTTACCTATTTGAAAGATGATCATTGATGTTTAAATTGTTAGAAGATCAGCACAATGTTAATATTTATATTATTATATATATTGGTATCATATATTATTATTATAAATATAATTAGCTCGCTCTGTTTTCTTTGAAACTTCTTACCTACCACAGGGATTCTCAAACTGATATTTCTTCGGAGAAGCCAAATAAAAGTTTGTCAGGACACTGCGACGGCTTTCAAAATTGCCTACCCGAAAATCTATGGTTTTACCCCAACTCGTCCGAATGCCGTTAATGATCCCCCTCAGTTTCTCTTTCAAACAAATCTTAGGCCATCCATCCTTACTTATCCCACAAATTCGCATGCGGTATCTGACGGCTCTTATCCTAGCCTCGATCCCTACGATATGTTTGCCCGCTTCCATTCTCCAAATGTAATTTTGTGTTGTGCCATCTAAACCCATCGCCATTTTAACAAACCAACCTTGTACTTTCCCAACAGCTTCTCTTCTATCCCAACCCCAAATTTCTACCCCGTATATCCGTCCTGCTATAATCACCGCGTCCATCAGGTATAGTCTTTTACCTAGTTTGTTAATTCTGGCCCTTCTCATTATGCCCCATGGCGCATTCGAGGCCGTTAGAGCTTTTCCTGCTAAATTCTGGCCATGTTTGGTGTAGGTTCCTCCAGTGGAAAAATAAAAACCTAAGTATTTATACTTGTCCACTACCTGTAGTTCTTTCCCACCCACCTTTTTCCTTGTTATCTTCTCCTTCCCTTCCTAAAAACCATCACTTTAATTTTATCCGCAATTTATCTCCAGCTTATTCCTTTCCATGTACCCCTCTAAGCTTCTCAGTATTTCACCTAACCCCTCTGCCTAATCTGCCACTAACGCTACGTAGTCCGCAAATTTCAGTCCAAATATGTTGGTCCCCCCTATTACCGTTCCCCCTGTATCCCGTTTTCCCGCGTCTCGTCCATGTCTCGGATAAATATATTAAATAACGGACTGAGAGGAAAACCTTGTCTTACTCCCCTAGAAGTAACGAACCATTCCGTTAACCCCTTCACCGTAATAACTAATTCATCTAACGTCCTTCTTTATATTTTCCCTATCATGTTCAGCATTCTGCCCTCAATCCCTATCCTCTTCAATTTCTCCAGTAAGATCCCTCTGGCGACTGTATCAAATACCTTGTTCAAATCCAAAAAAGCCGCGTAAAGTTTACCTCCTTTATTCTTCAATTTATTACTAATAAGCGATTTGGGTACCCACACGTGATCTCGTGTAGCTCTCTTCCTCCTAAATCCACCCTGACTTTCCTCATATAACCCTTTCCCTCAAGCCAAACTTGCAATCTTTCATCCAGTATGGCTGCTAGTACTTTATAACCTACATTCAGTAGCGCCAAACCCCTGTAGTTTCCGGTCACACTTTCTTCCTTCACTTTGTGAATCGGGAAAAGTCGCACTTTTTCTCACCCCCGACCTAATTTCGCTTCCTTCCACATTCGGTTTAATATTCTGTTTACC
Organism: Andricus curvator; assembly: GCA_932195095.1. Lineage (NCBI taxonomy): Eukaryota > Metazoa > Arthropoda > Insecta > Hymenoptera > Cynipidae > Andricus > Andricus curvator. The sequence continues at coordinate 9,552 of CAKNYM010009425.1, read as the reverse complement.
TATCTTGGCCACACTTCGGGTAACCCTATAATAAAATCTATAGATACCCCGTCCTCTCCCGCAGCCTTTCTTTTTTTTAGTTTGTCGACTACTTAAGTACTTCTTTGAAGGAGATTTCTCTATTTAAATCCTCTGGCTTATCTTCGTTACCCTGTTCCACGTCGTCTCGCCTCTCGAATTGCGAGGCTTCTATATCCGCTTCCTTACTCTCGTCAGGCTATACCATGTGCTCTTCCACACTCCCCCCCTCCTTCCCGTGATCGAATTCTGATCCGACTCTTTGGAGTTCCTCTCCATCGAGCCACTTCATGAAACGTCTTTTCCAGTCTTCCTTTTTACCCCTCTACCTCTTGTTTTTCTTCTCGCCTTAAATCCTCCTATTGCCTGCCAAAAATTCCCCCATATTCCTGCTTTTATTTACCTACTCGCAATTCTGCTGTCTTGCTTGCTTAGCCTTCTTTCCACTCGCATTCCTTAACTTCCTTCTACTTTCTCTAAATTCCTCCTTTTCTCTATTCCCTTTCGTTTTTAAATACCTTTTCAAAAGTTTAAATGCCGATTTCTTCAGATTTTCTTCCTCCTTATCCCTTTTTCTAATTCCAATTCCCCCACCTATTCTTATTGTCCTAGTCCTGCTTACTGGCTCTACCGCTTTTTTTATCGCTCCTATCACTTTGTACCAGTTTTCCTCTCATACTTTCTTCACCCTGACTATCCTCTCTTCCCAAATAATTTCTAATGCCTCCCTATAATCCTGACCTTTCTCCTCATCCCACACTAACGTAACTTTCTTCACCTCAATTTTTCTCTCTTTCCTTCTGCCCCTCCCTCTTCTTGCTCTCCCCTTCCCCCCTTGTCGCTTCCTGACTGCCATTTTGAATGTTACTGGCAAATGGTCCGACTCCAATCTCGTTAAGACCTCATATCCATTACCACCGAATCACCGATACCATCCCACTCTATTACGTAGTCGATAACCGAACCACCATTCTTCCCTACACGCATCCATTTTCCTACCCTGTCCTTACCTATCCTACCGTGCAGTGTAGTAGAATCTATTTCGCTCTATCCTTGTTCCTCCCCTATTCTAGCGTTTCAGTCACCCATAATTATAACTCTTCCTTTTCTCTCTTGCATTCCATACAATATCTTTTTAATACTATCTACCGGATTAGTAACCGGAACATTATTTCAAATTGAGACAATATTCACCTTATTCCTGCCGTCTCTCAATCCTTCGGCACTAATTACAATTCCGTACTCCCATTCCTCCATTCTTACATTTCAGCACACATTCTTGCGTACTCCAATAAGCTGCTCCCCTTCGCTGTCCCTTTATTGTTATTTCTTACTGCCGCTTTGGAACTCTATACAAAATCCTTATCCAGCGACTCAATAAATGCGCTTTCTTTTTGTTTTTCAATCCATGTTTCTTGCACTATCACAATATCGTAGGACTTTAAAAAATCTCACACTTTGTTTTAAGCTTGTAGCCTTCCTAAATATTCCACACCACCCCCTAAAGGGTCCCCCTCTCTCCCTCCAGTAGACCTTTTTGGACGAAAAAGCCGCCCCACTTGGCCTTTAACCTCTTTCCAATAAAACTCTCGATCTTCGATCCTCCATTTCATGTAGCCGACGCATGTACCCCTTTTTCTTGCTGCCGTCACTTCCTCACGTATCCGCATCTAAACTTCCCTCTCTCTGCATGTCAAGTCATCTTCTATTATGATCTTGGTAGCCCCTAGCTAGTGCTTGTTCTCCACAAGTCTTCCTTTTGTTCCCCACGAGTCTAGTGTAATTTGAGAGCCTTCTGCAATCTGTCCCAGATCCTTGATTATTATATTCACAGCCGTTAGCTCTGGTAACTGCACGCGGATCTCTTCTCCAAGATTTATCCCCCTAGATCGAAATCCTCTAACTATAATGCAGTTTCTTGTAGCTAGCCTCTTTTTCCCACTCTAGCTCATTTTCGCCATTTTTAGGAGAGGATCTCTTCCATTTGCAACGATGTAAGCTGTACCCAGAACAATTCGGTTATGATGAAACTGGAGATTCAGAAGTCCGCGCCCGCCTAGACGGCGTGAGATGCATAATCGCGGAACGGACGAATTAATATGCAAGCTCTTCTTTGTCCATTGAACCATCCCAAACGAGTACAACCGCGACGGCAAGCATGTAAGTCGCAGATACCTTGTCCAACGCCGACAGATTTGAAGAACAAATCTATCGAAGGAGACGCTTGTATGCTTGAATGCGGCTTTGAGGCACTCTCCCGTGTCAAGATGTCTAATAACACTTATATCCACAAGCTTAGGGTCTCCAGGAACGCCAGTAATCCATCCTCGCTTCAGATTGATACTGGCACTCTTGTCCAATCCAAAGTCAATACCAAACTCTCCTGTGTACCCCTTGACGATATAAAAAGCACGTTGAAGTTGGATTACTGGCTTCAGGTCATCCGAATAAAATACATGAGTGAACTTATGCTCGCGATGATTAGTGTCGCCGCAGAGTTACCCAGGAGAATTGCGTAGTGCGAGACATAGTGACAGAAGTGTGATGCAAAAGAGCAAAGGGCTCATGGTGCGCCCTGAAAGGTGCCCTTTGGAAGGTGACGCTGTTTGTTCTCACACGATAATTTCCGGATGAGATAATAAATCAAGTTTTCCAAAGGGGCATCAATCTCTCTATGCATCTCACTATGCTTGGATGAACCTTCAAGCTTTCCAAGAGATAGATGATAAGTCTATGAAAGGTTGAATTGAAAGCTTTCCGGTAGTCAATCCACGCTATCGAAAGGCGGCGCTGACCGACTGCTGCGTCTTTGCAGACGCACCTGTCAATTAGCAGGTTCTCTCGACAGCCCGCTATACCTCTTTTTGAGCCACCTTGTTCGTACATCTCTCTCTACACAGGCTCAATTCTTCGAACAATCCTGTTGTTTAGGATAGCTGCAAAGATCTTATACAGCGTGTTCAAAGAAGTGATTGGCCTGTAATTCTCTGGGTTGGACAAGTCGCCTTTCTTCGGTAGGAGTATAGTGCGTCTTAACACCAGTCACAGCGGAATGGGAGTCTCCGACTTTGAATATGAGGTGAAGATGCGGGCCAGATGTTGGTGTGTAGAAGTAAACTTCTACCACCAGAAGTTCTTAATACCATATATACCATAGTTTTAAAGTTAGTTCTAAAGCGGTCGAGAGGCCCCTACGAGCTCCCCTGGCTCTCAAGCTATAAGGCCTATTGTGCCACAACCATACATACCATACAGGATCTGCCTTTCGTGACGCGTGCCCTATGTTCTCTCTCTGGGGATCACGTGAACTTGCAGCTGTTGGGTGGACTCATGGGTCTAATCGGACTAGAGACCATAAGAAGATGCACTCGAGCGACCGCATCGCGAGATTCAGCTGCTCTGGGAAAGTGAATGCAAGAAGAAACAATAAGGAGACTCAACTGCCATGGAAAATTTTTCGAATCTGATAATAGCAAAGGCACCGTAAGTGCCAGGCCTGTAAGTAGTAATCACTCTTCACTGAATGCGTAAGCCCCACGTGTCCTCTCAGGAAAAAGAAAGAATTGGTACGGACAGGGGCGAATTAACATTTTTGAATGCGCGTGAATCCCGTTTTCTGATTCGTTTAAACGAATTGAGACGCATTTAGATGAATTGAAACAGTGCGAATTGAATGCGTGTGAATTCATATGAATGCGTGGCCAAGGTCAATTTGAATAAAAGTTAGTAAAAAGTGCATCCTTTAAGACTTGAACCAGCGATCCCTCATGTATCAGTCCACAGTGTCCCCAGTGAGCTATGGGACAATTTACTCTCACAAATTCAGACGCGTTGACCAATGTTGAAGCGTTTGCCTGCTGACGCATTGGAGTGAATTCGCTGACTTCAAACTTTTGCATCGTATTTGTATCTATAGAAAGATTCAAAATTGAAATACCGTCTTCACAAATTTACACGCATTGACGCATTTTAAAAATAAAGTATATTTATCAAAAGTTTTTTGAGCTGTCAAGTAAAATGAGTGTGTAAAAGGTTTAAACTATATTAATGAATAATTTTGGTTACGTCAATACATAAGTTAAGTGGGTTTCACAAGATTGCGGTAATCAAAGGAGTGCCTTATAAAAGTGGTAAGTATAGATTGCAATTCCAATTGCAAGATTTCATGTTCATACAATTTCATTAAATTCTACACTGACCACTTTTATAACGCACTCCTTTGATAACCGCAATCTTATGTCATTCACTTAACTAAAAGTATTGATTATATTATACACCTTTTACACACTCATATTACTTGGCAGCACAAAATGCTTTTGCCGGTTGCAAAAGAAAACGAACTCGCATAACCTGATGGACATCATTTATTTTTAAAAGCACTTTTCCGTGCGTGAGAAGACAGTACATTGAAAAATATTAGACACGTGCGTCCCGGCTTTTTTGAAGGTGGGCCTTTGTCTAATAATTCTGAACGTTTGAAAATCACAGTCGAAGCGGCTACCGAAGGTCTATCGAGTCGCGCGTAATAGCTTTCACGAAGCGGCGCGGGTGCAGCGGTAAAGGGACAGCCTAGCGATCACGCTGCCGCTGGTTCAATTACTTTTGTCGCCAATTTTTTTAATTTTTTTAAATTCTTTGCATTGCAAACATTTAAAATAATTATTTTATAATGTTCCTCCGGCAATTTAACATTTTTGTTACAAAAAGTAGTTGAATTATTGGGTAATAAATATCATGCAGACCCTTTTTGGTTAATTTATTTGTGTAATCGTGATTTATTATTATTTTTTACACATTTTTGGATGACATTTGTAGTATAAACACGTGAAACACAAAGTCTTCCGACAACGAGCGCATGTCACTGTATTTCGGAGAACGTAACTGGTGGCGGAAGAAAAGTATGATATTGTCCTTCAACGCCTTGCCGATAAAACATGCGGAAGTGTCGATTCCATATAGAGTCTCGGGAACAAGTAACTTACCTTCTTCCAATAGAGACAAGACGACTTTCATGGAATTTGTTAAATCAGTAGGGGAAAGATTTTCATCAAGTACATTTTTGTTGCAATTAATTTCACCACTGCTACTCGCGGAATGGTTATTCGACATTTTCGCAAAGAGAAGCACTATTCACTGCAGCTACGGAAAGAATGAGAATCGAAGACGAGAAAAACAGCGGGAAACGTTGTGTTTCACGTGTTTGTACGACAAATATAATCCAAAAATGTATAAAAAATAATAATAAATCACGATTACACAAATAAATGAACCAAAATGTGTCTGCATGGTATTTATTTCCCAATAATTCAACTTTTTTTGGTAACAAAAGTGTTAAATTACCGGAGGAGCATTATAAAATAATTATTTTACATGTTTGCAATGCAAAGAATTAAGAAGAAAAAATGCACGACAAAAGGATTTGAACCAGCGGCAGCGTAATCGCTAGGCTGGCACTTTACCGCTCCACCGGCGGCGCTTCGTGAAAGCTACTGCGCGCAACTCGATAGACCTTCGGCAGCTGCTGCGACCGTGATTTTCAAACGTTCATAATTATTAAACAAATGCCCACCTACAAAAAAGCCGGGACACATGTCTAATATTTTTCAATGTACTGTCGATTGATGAGAGTCTCATTTAAAAGTCAATGTCGTAGGTGAGGTCTTTCCTTGTAAGTGAAGAGTGATTACTACTTACAGGCCTGGCTCTTACGGTGCCGTTGATTCCACCAAATCGCATGCACGGAGATGGGTCTCCTTATTATTCCTTCGTGAGTGAAGAACTTTAGTTTGCGGAACCTGAACTAAGGAGCGATCCTTCCAGGGGGTAATAGCAAAGTCCCCTGGAATATCGAGGGTGCGAGTTCGTATGCTACCAAGCCATGTGGGATATCAAATCCTTGAACACTTCGATGTGCCCCTCTCAATCAAGACGGACACGGCGGAATTACAAAGGAGGTGTCTTAGAGGAGAATTTAAGACACCAGGTTACCTTGACTTTTTTCTTGTTCACTGAGAAATGAAGAAAATCTATCAAAAGTATGCAATTTCATAATGGCAAAAATAATTAAAACTTGTTAATTAATATTTGAAAGATAGAAAAATATATAAAGTAATATTATATACGTAAAATAGTATATATATACAGCATGTGTATACAATTTTCTGAAGCCTCCCCCCCACAGGACCCTTTTCTGAATCCGAGCCTGAGGTTGAATCCCTTAGTATTTAGACTCTCTCCCTCAAAGCTATACTCACGGGTCTATCATGGCTGACAAAATAAAAACAACCCTTAAGAATGAGTGCTCAGACTCGGGGTCCTTATCTAAACCACCGCCAAAGGGGGACTGCTCCACAGGGGTCGATTCACCAGAAGCGATGGAAATAATTAACCTCGAAGACAACGATCATCCCGGAAAGCACAAAAAATTCCGTGAAGATTTCCTGAAACTCCCAATGAACGGTTGGGAATATTGCATTCAGAGGCTAGGGTAAGATTCGTTCAACTAATACAATTAAAATTTCAATTATTACATAAATACGTATAACAGTCATAGTACATTTATTTTGAGGTATTTCAGAGCAGTGGTCGGCAAACTACTGTCGCGCGGCAGCGCTAGCTGCCGTGGCGGGTAGAGTCAAAATCTCGTGGCAGTAACTACTGCCGCCAAGAAGATCCAACCCGCCACGGACGCTTCCTTTATTAAGCGATTGGAGTAACGGGGATTAAAATGCAGAACAGAAAATTCTCAAATTTCAAAATTAGCATTCTGAAACCTCGAAATTCAAAATCTGTGAATTTTTGGAATCGAAAAGAATCTAAAAAACGTCTTAAAAACAAAAAATCAATTAACTATAACACTGTTAGTATAAAATTCAGTTTTCATTATATTTCATCAAAACATTAATTTTTAACTTCACAAGTACAATTTTAGATATATGTAATCGGAATATCGTCACAGATTTTGAATTCAAGATTTTAAAATCGCTAATATAAGAATTAAAAACAAAACTAATTTGTTACTTTTTATTCCCATTGAGTATCCCCTGTAACAATGAACCCCCGCCGAGGAAAGCTAATCCACCTCAGGAAAAACGTAGCGTTGACGAACAAAGCGGGGCAGGCGGAAAATATTTCTTGGGTTAACCCTGCCTGTACCTGAAAAGTGAGGAAAAATTTTGTCGACCACTGTTTTAGAGGGTGGAAGAAACCTACCGTAGCCGTAGGTACCATAAAATACACCGTGCAATATTGCCTGACAAGCGCACATTTTCTTGTTTGAATGAACTTTGCCCTAACCTCTCAAAGCAATGTTCCCTCCTAGCATTTCAAATTTCAGGAAATTTTAGCGGAATTTTCCCGCTATCTGGGCACTCACCTTGGTTGAAGGGAAGAAGGCTGGGCTATCTGTAAAGAGAAAAAACTACAAGATGGCTCAGAATGAATACAAGGAAAACATTCAAGGCTACAAACACGAAGATTAGAGGGGCTTCTTTAAGGAATGTAAAGACATTGTGGAGACAGCGAGGCTCCACAAGATCCTGGCAAAAGTTTCAGAGGCTAGCCTTGGGCTCACAAGTCTCGACGGTGGCGAGTTTGCGGAAGACGAAGAAGAAACACTGTACCATCTGATGGAAGTCCACTTCCTAGATTTTTAGCAAACTCAAACCGACCGAGAGGAAGAATGCTGGGCCAAGAGAGGGTGAAGGTCGACTGGCATTTCACCGCAAAGGATCGTTGATATCAAGAAGGTGGAATGGGCCAACGGGTCTCTCTGCCTCTTTAAATCACTGGGGGCGGATATCGGGCTGTTCTGCAGAAGCTGCACTCTGTAACAAAACTGGAGCAGCAGCTCAAATACCGGAGGTGGGGGGGGGGGAGCTTTGGGCACCATCTTGGACATAGAGGATGTCTTTAGCAATACCCCTCCAGAATTTATCTGCCGGGAGGCTTCAAGGTGCGGCGTGCCCACAGGGAGATATCCTGTTACCCCTCCTACCCAGCTGAAAATTCCTGTACAGGAACCTCGGAGGATTTTGCACATGTTCCTGCAAACGAACCAGTACAGGTAATCTTGACGGTTCCTTCGCAGGATTTTGGCGAAGGAAACTGTACATGAGCCTGCAAAGGAACCTGCAAAGGAACCTGCACAGACAAAGGAAGCTTTGAATGATCCTGTGCACATTCCTGTACAGAAAAACGTATAGGGTCCTTTACAGAAAGTCATCGTACAGAATCATTCAAAGTTTAGCTTGCATACAGGTTCCTTTGCAGGATCATGTACAGCTTCCTTCGCCAAATTCCTGCACAGGAACCGTCAACATTACTTGTACAGATTCGTGTGCAGGCTCGTGTACAAGAAAATGTGCAGGATCCTCCGAGGTTCCTGTACAGGAATTTTCAGCTGGGTATGGTGCATTGTAGTCGACGGCCTCCTTTGTAGACTAAATAAGGAAGGTTATTGTACTCAGGGTTACACGCATGACTTTTTTGAGCTCTAATGCGATAGCTCAGGGCTCTTGGTAAATCCGGAAAAGACCGTCCTTTTTACGAGAAAGTACAAACTGCCGAAAGTCGGCGCTCCTGTATTCCGTGGTGAGAGGATGATGATCTCAGACTCGGTTAAATACCTGGGAGTAATCCTGGATAGTAATCTGAACTGGGCAAAGCATCCGGAGACCCAATGCAGAAAGCTCTTCACGACATTTTTACGGAAGCGCCTATGCGCCACCTTCAGGCACGTACGCATGTATGCACTGACTTGCGTAAATGACGATAACAAAGGCATAGCATACAGGTTGCGTTGCCTTCCTCGAAACGTCAGTTTGATCGAAAAGTGGGAGAATAAAGAAAAAATAGTTGTGGGAAATAGTGAAAAGTGATTTGGAGGTAAGGCTGCAATATTTATTTAATATTTTTTATTAAAAACGTTAGTAACATAACTATAAGGAGAAGATTATAGGTTATTATTTTGTCGAAAATAACCTATGTAGAAATTTAAATTTTAAAAAAAAGTCAAGTGTATATCTGTTTTCCTCAATTTTTAATGAAATTTTAGACAATTAAAAAGTTGTCAAGTCTGATTCGAGAATTAAAAATTTAAAATGAATTGCATTTCGAAAACCCCAGAAATGAAAATAAAAATTAAAAGTTTGTAGTATATTTAGTTGTGGTTAGACTGTACAACATTTAATTGTCTAAGATTTCAATTAAAATTGAGGACAACAGGTGTGGGGAGTAATTCATTCCCGCTACGTCACTGCTCGCCGCCATGTTGCGCATGTGCGGTAAGAGCCGAAAATTCTCACGGGTACGTGAGGAGTCCCGTGACCGACGCGATGGATGAATGTAGCCCGTAAAGCTTCGCTCCAATCGTAGTGCGTTTTTGAATATTCTCGAGAGTGCGTTTTGTCCTGCCAGTGAAAGGGCTGTGAGTGAAGGGTTGCGCACCCTAATTGTCGTTATAGGTCGTCAACGCAAACCCTCGTAATTCGATTTCCAGTTTTAACTTAACCTCCTCGCCGGCTGGCGGGGGCG
>CAKNYM010009399.1:0-15524 GCA_932195095.1 Andricus curvator | reverse complement strand
TAAACATTTTGAACTTTTGCTGACGTCATCGGTCGCAGAACATGACAATGCATATTTCTGATAAGTTTTATTACAAAATATCAAAAACCTCCCATTTTGTGGCGAGTTGCAGTGAAAAAAATCAAAATATTTTGATCAAAGAAAAAAACAGTTTTTCGTAAATAATTCGAAAAATAAAAAAGCTACAACTTTTTTTATGAGGAGAAAAATATGCGGAATTAAATTTTCACTCAGGATGTATATTTCAAAAATTAAAATTGAATACTTTAGTTTCAAGAGCTCAGGGGCCTCCCCACTCCAGCAAAATAATTCTATATCTCCTTCTTGCATCCGGCGCCTCAATTATTCTTCATATGGCCAAAACCTTAACACCAATACAAATATTTGGTTACAAGTTGACCTATATTGTTGAAAATGCATTTTTCTAGTCGAAATGTCGTTCTTTTTTTGAAAATTCCTTTTTCATTGAAAATTAATTTTTCATTGAAAATTAATTTTTTTCATTGAAAATTAATTTTTTTAATTGAAAACTTAACTTTCTATCTATTGTTCTTAGAAAATAGATATTTTTTAGTTGAAAATTAAATTATTTGGTCGAAAATTCTTGTAGGTACTTTGTGGAAAATTAATCCTCTTGGTTAAAAGTTCAACATACTATTTAGTTGCAAAATTATGTACTTCGTTGAAAAGTAATCTTTTTTAGTATAAATTCAATCTTTTTCGTTGAAAATGGTTTTAGTTGAAGATTCAACTGTTTACTTGAAAGTTCGTCCTATTTTATCGATTTTAACTGTTTAAAATTTTTATCTTTTTTGGTTGAAATATCACCTATTGCATTTTTCATTGAAAATTTATCTTTTTGGTTGAAAGTTACTCTTCTTGGTTGAAAATTGAACTGTTTGGTTGAAAATTTATATATTCTGTTAAAAATTCGATCTTTTGATAGAAAATAATAATTTTTTTGTTTAATGCAATTGTTTGGTTGAAAATCAAGATGTTTAAGTTGCGGATTTAAGCATTTTGTTGAAAATTGATTTTTTTGGTTAAATTCAACTGTTTTTAATTAAAAATAAAAATATATTTTGGTTAAAGTATTAACTATTACATTTTTTGTTGAAAATTCATCTTTTTAGGTTGAAAATTCATCTTTTTAGGTTGAAAATTCAACTAGTTTGTGGAAAATTAATTTGTTTCACAAAATTAATTTTTTTAATTGAAAATTTAACAAATTGGTATTTTTTGGTAGAATATTCAACTATTTGGTTAAAAGTTGATGTATTTTGTTGAGAATTCCTCTTTTTGGTTCAAAATTCAACTATTTGGTAGAAAATACGTTTTTTTACATTCTCATCAGAGAAGGTATTAGATTTGTGTGAAATTTGACCCACGCCCCTCCCCGTTTTTGTCAAATGTCCACGTTTGAAGACCCCCTGAACGTTTGGTATACTCTTTTACTGACCTAAAGTGAAGGTCAAGTTCGTTAGCCAGCCATTTTGGATACAAATTCAGAAAGTTAAAGCATTTTCAAAATTTTTGAGACCACATTTTTTAGAATTTAAAAATGCTATGCACGGCTGTTCGTAGTATTCAAAAAGACGAACAATTTATTCTAATGACTTTTTGATACAAGACAAATTACGAGAGTTACAGCATTTACAAAATTAAAAAAAACAAATGAAAATTTAAAGCCAAACAACGTTTGATATGAAAAAAAGTCAAGAGGAGAAAAACGATGCTTTTTAAACACCCTTCAAGACTTATAGTAACTTTTCAAATTTTCTTGAAAAATCGAAAATTCAAATTTTGATTGCACAAAAAAATAAAGAAAAATAAAAAATTTCATTTTGCGGTCAAACTATACAAGATACGAAAGATAATGAATAAAAAAAATTTTGATAGGACGCGTAGTTTTTGTATAAATTCGTTAAAAACAGCATTATTACTAAAAAAATTAAATTTTTGGACAAACAACTCAAGCTACGAAAAAATAATGAGACAAGAGTTGTTCACCCAGCAAAAAAGGGCTACAAATTTGTCATTAATAATTTTTTGACAGGTCGCGTAGTTTTTGTTTAAACCGTAAAAAATAACATTAAAAAATCAAATTTTTGGAAAACGGCACAAAAGGTGAGAAGAAAAATTAATAAACAAACATTGTTCACCCAAAAAGGATCGAAAAATTTGTTTTCGGTCATTTTTAGATAGAACAAATCGATTTTCCTTTAATCGTAAAAAACAAGATTAAAAATAAAAAAATTAAACTTTTGGAAAAAAGACATAAGATACGAAAAAAAATGAAAAGACAAAAGTTTTTCAACCAAAAAAGATCTACAAATTTGTTATAAACTCTTGTTATGAAAATATATTAAAAAACAAAAAAATTACCTTTTTTAAATTGTCTAACTTATATCTACAAATTTTCTCAAAACCACTTTACGCTAGGATGCGTATTTTTAGTTTAAATTGAAAAAAATAACATTGAGAATAAACAAATTAAGTTTACAAAAAAACGACACAACTTGCAATTAAATGTTTAATAACAAAATTGTTTGTTTTTCTTATAGTATGAGCACTTTTTTTCAATCATAAGAACAAGACAATGAAAATACGTATGTTTCAATACTAGTGAATATTATAAATTGTAATAATATAAATTTATTTAAAGAAATTGTTTAGGGTAGCTGAGAATAAAATTTGAAGCAAAGTAAGAAACAAATATTAAAGTAATCATCACAAATAAAATTTGTTCTTTATATCGCACTATCTGAATAAGCAATCCCAGGCCGAGGTACATAAATAAATGTAATATACATTTTACATAAAAGTGTTGAACATAATGTAGAATAGTTCACACTTTGGATAAAATCGAGTGCGAAGCACGAAATACGTGATGAGAAGGTGTTCTTTAAAGCCGAAGGAGCTTTAACAAAAGAGAATTCCCAATCACCAAATGACAGTTGTCGATGCTTTGACCTTTAATTTTAAAAGGTCTGTGCACAAATGTGGGGGAAATACAATGACCGAGCGCGTGGTAAATACATTATCGAGCCCGAAGCGCGAGATAAATGTATAATCGAACGCGAAGCGCGAGAATCAACAGTCGTGCGCCTAGGCGCGCTCAAACTTGCGAGCGAAGCCAGCCGCGCGCCCAGCGCGCGATGAGAATGTGCCCACGCAGCGGACAGATCTTTTCATTAAAAATTATTATTTGTAATGAAAATTTAAATATTCCCTTTTCGGTTAAAAATTTATCTTTTTAGTTAAAAAATTCAACTATTTTTGGTAGAAAATTAATTTTCTTGGTTGTATATCCATCTTTTTGGTTGAAAATTCAACTCTTGTAGAAAGCCCGCCATTTTGGCTTCAAAATTCAACCTTTTGTATTGACTGAAAAATCTTTCTTCATTGAAAAGTCATCTCTCTTTGGTAGAAATTTCATCTTTTGGGATAAAAATGCAACTGTTTGGTTGAAAATGAATCTGTTTTGCTTGAGTATTCATCTATTTTGTTGAAAAGTCGTATTTTTTGCTTCAATTCAACTGCTTTTTATTTGAAATGAAAATATTTTCTTTTTTTTAATATCAACTATTACATTGTTTGTTGAGAATTCATATTTTAAATAATATATATTTGTGTCAATTATTGTTTTAATTGCAAATCATGAAGAATTCGTATTTTCTGGATTTAATGACACGCCTAATGAATGTTATAGGAGTAATATTTTGGGTTGAAAACATTTTGCACTTGTTTAAACAATTCATATTTGTTTTAATTTTTCCCCACCAAGACATAAATTAGAAGGTAATAGTTTAACTAACTATTCATAATATAATGAAACAAACTGTTTAAGCATATAATAATTGTTGAAACAATTAAGGTATAACTTAAAAAAAATTAATAACTTAATATGTAACTTCTAAAAAATTAATAACTTAATAATGACCGACATAGTGTAAGAGGTTTTAAAAAACTAGAATGTTCTCCACCTTTCCCATGAAACGTCAGAATTGAATTATTAATAATGGTTTAAACAATTTAATAATGTCTTCAACAATGAAAAAATAATCCTAACATCCATTAAGGATGTAATTAGTTCAAGAAAGTTCTAATTTTTCATGATTTGGTATGGAAAACAATTTAATAAAAAATGTCTTCAACAAAAAAGATTACTCGTAATATTCGTAAAGTGTGTCATTAATTTCAAAAAACGCGAACTTTTCATGACTTGGGATAGGAAAACAATAAATACAATTTTCAACATTCACTTCTTGTGTCATTAATCCCAAAAATACTAACTTTCTATGATTTTCGGGGAATTTTGCAGGCACAATACAAAACGACCCTGAATTTAGCTATACATATAGATTTGAAAATTGGGGAATTGATTTAAACAAAAATAATTGTCCTATTGAAAAACCAAAAACATATCTGGATTCGTCTCAGCCATATCTCTAGGAGATTTTCGAATTAGGCCAAAAAAATGATTTTTAAGCAATTAAATTGTTATAAACAATTCGGAACTCAATATAAACAAATGTATCAGTCCGAAAATAGTTTCAAGCATATTAATTGATACTTCAATCAAATACCCACAGGAGATTTTGCATTCACCGCGAAAAAATAAGTATTTAAACAAATACAATGTTAATAACAATTTTTCACGTTTTTGATCGTTTAATTTACAATTGTGTAAACTAACTCTAAATACAGATAATACTGTTGTCAACTGTAACGAACCAATAATAGTAAACAATTAATCAATTGAACATTGTTTATATTCCCTCCACTGTCACTGAATACCAAAAAACCCTTTGAATATGGATTTCCATATTAGGACATATAGCTAGAACGAACTAATAGTCCCAGAAAAAATCTAAAGGTATCGTTGGATACGTCTTGGTCATATCTCTAGGAGATTTTTGAATTATGGGAAAAATATTATTCTTTAAACTATTATATTGTTTAGAGGTCTGTTTTTTAATTCTGAATCTTTTTCATGCTCATTTTGCATAAAATTATTCATGATAAAATAGAGTTCTGATCGATCTTAATTTTAAAATTTTTAAATAGAGACACTAAACAAATGATTCGTTTCCAATCTGCAGGGTTTGTTTATGCATATTTTCTGATTTCTTTTAATTGATTCTAAATAAGTTTTACCGCAATTTTTTGAAAGAAATCTTTTTATTTAAAAAATGTTGTAAGAAGAATGCACTAAATATTAGCAATTTTAGGAATTTTATAAAAATTATTGGATTGTTTCTTTTTCCTATTTGTGAAAATGTAATAATCTAAATAGATTGGTTTTGAATCACCCACAAAAATTGTTTATAATGTTTATACTTTGTTTAAACAATTATTTTGTCACAAATGACAACCAAATATCGTTCCTCGAATATTACAGAGAGCAAATAAATTATTAAAAATTTTAAAACTTCAATTTAAACATTATTTTTACCCTCTCCACTCTCAATCGAAAAATCCTTTAAGATATGGATTTCCATATTTGGACTTATAGCTGGAACGAACTAATAGTCTCAGGAAAAATCTAAAGGTATCGTTGCATACGTCTTGGCCATATCTCTGGGAGATTTTTGAATCATGAAAAAAAATTATTATTTAAACAATTATATTTTTTATAATGTTTATAATTTGTTTAAACAATAAGTGAACAATAATTTGTCAGAAATGACAACCGGATATCATTCCTCAACTCTCAATCGAAAAATCCTTTAAATATGGATTTCCATATTCGGACGTATAGCTATAAACAATTTCATTGTTCATAATATTTTTAATTTGTTCAAATAATAATCCATTAATTCATGTAAAAAAGAATTCTAAACATTTTTATTGTAGTTAACAATTTTATAATTTGAATATGATATACAAGTAAGATACAATAAAATATAATACAATGAAATAAAAAAAAAGAATACAATGAAATAAAAAAATATAATACAGTAAAACAGAAGCCTAATATATCGTCTAAATATGGTACAATAGTACAGAATATTATACAATGGTTTTCAATACAATTCACTGAAATCATACAAAAAAAAAAGTTTTTATTTATATGGTTTTTAACAGTTCTATAATTTAATACAATTCAATAAATAGAATTTAAATGTATTATGTATTATAAACAATATAATTGTTTGAATAATAATATTTTTCCCATCATTCAAAAATCTCCTAGAGATATGGCCAAGACTTATCCAACGATACCTTTAGATTTTTTCTGGGACTATTAGTTCGTTCTAGCTATATGTCCGAATATGGAAATCCATATTCGAAGGGTTTTTTGGTATTCAGTGACAGTGGAGGGGATATAAACAATGTTCAATTGATTAATTGTTTACTATTATTGGTTCGTTATACAGTTGACAACAGTATTATCTTTATTTAGATTGTGTTTATTTAGAGTTAGTTTACATAATTGTAAATTAAACGATCAAAAACGTGAAAAATTGTTATAAATATTGAATTTGTTCAAAGAATTATTTTTTCGCGGTGAATGAAAAATCTCCTGGGGGTATTTGATTGAAGTATCTACTAATATGCTTGAACCTATTTTCGGACTGATACATTTGTTTATGTTGAGTTCCGAATTGTTTATAACAATTCAATTGTTTCAATATGACAATTAGTTTTGTTCAAATAAATTCCCCAATTTTCAAATCTATATGTATAGCTAAATTCAGGGTCGTAATATAAAGGGGTTAGAACATCAGTCTGAAAAATTATGAAGTGGAAAGTATTCCTTTCTTTAATCTGACTTTTTCCCTGTAAATACAACGTTTTTACTCTAGCAAAATAAAATTCCACATAAGTTGTGGTACTCTATCATGAAGAAGTTAAAAGTTTTCAAATTAAAAAAAAAGATCTATGTGTGCAAAAAATGTTGCCAATTTTCGATGTGTGCAGTTTTTGATAACAATTGATAATATAAAATCATATTTTAGAAAAATTAATTTTTGATCAAGTTAGAATTTTTTGAAATATCAATAAAAATATTACATTTTGTTCGTATTTGGTTAATGGAAAACTTATTTAAAATGTAAAAAAAAACATCTTAATCATATCTTTTCTCATTTCGTTTACAGAAATATACAGAAAAATACTTTTGAAAAAATTGGAAATAAGTATCCCATCGACCAAATAGAAAAAATGTAATTTTTGTTTGAATTTAAAAAAATTCTAACGAGATCAAAAATTATTTTTTCAAAAATATGGTTTCATATTATTATTTTTTATCGAAAACTCTACACTTGAAAAACTCGTAATACTTTTGGAACCTATAGAATTTTTTTTTTAATTTTTCAAACATCAAAAGAAGTTTTTAATTTTTTAAACTTTATAAACTTTCAAACCCTTTGTGGTGACCAAAAGTGATATCTAAGAATTATTTTTTTTACATCACGGGTTAAAAATTCACTTCACCCTACCCTTTCATATTTTTTTACTTAAAAAAAAATGATTACATTTTATACAATGCTACGTAACATTTCTCAAACTCTCCACCCTCACCCATCGTAACTAGGATGACCAGATGGCTATATCAGAAAATCAGGACACTATCCCACTTCTCACTCCCTTCAATCTCTAATTATCCCCACCCCTAATACAATTTAACTTAATGCGCGTTATATTAAAAACAGAGTTGCTATAAAATACCATTTTCGAAATTCCCTAACTTACCCTGGCAAATTTTTCATTTTCCCTACTGACCGTTATAAATTTTTCTTTCAGGTTAAATTTTTAACCAACTAAATTGATGTTCAATTAAAAAGATGAATTTTCAACCAATATGATTAATTTTCTACCAAAAAATATGAATTTCTAACAAAACACATAAATTTTCAACAAAATAGTTGAATTTTTAACCAAAGAAACGAATTATCAACAGAGAAGATTAATTTTCTACCAAAAAAGATGAATTTTTAACTAAAAATAGTATATTGTGCTACAAGTTGAAAAAGCGAGAGATTTAAAACGAGTGTGAAGTTAGCTACCCGAGCGGAGCGAGGGTGGCTATCACACGAGTTTTAAATCGTCGCCTTTTCAATGTGTGGGACACGATACTTTTTCTATAATTTGTTAAAAAGTGCTAGTTTTTGTTTACCTGTTTTTTGTGTAAAAAGAGGGCGATTTTTTGTCGATTGACGCAACAATGACAATGGCAATGGCCAATCAAGTTCAACCAGCCCACACCAGGGGGCAATCTGGCCAATCACAGGCTCGTAGAGAATACATACCTAAGCCCTGAAGAAGTGAACTGCAATGTTCACGAAACGTCGGCAACATTCATAGTTTCGCACACGATTGAAACCCGAAAAAATCTTTGAATTTTTAATTTAAATTTATTATAATGACAATGGCAATTATCAAAACCATGGCAATAATATGGCAGTAATAATAAGCTGGTTCTCACAATTGAATAGTTGGCCCATAAAGTTGAGGGCTTCAAAACTTCCGATTTTTCGTGAAAAAAACCAAGCACAGTATTTTCGGAGAAACTGACGGTGTTTTTTTGCTTTTGCCAAGTGACAAAAGTACATACAAAATACACAACTCGAGACTTTTCAGGAAATTGCTTTTAGGTTAGGGACGACAGTCGGAAAATAGAATGAAGTTGGCTGCGCACGATGCACGAGTCCACCCGAGGCAGCACGAACCCACCCGAAATAACATTTACTTTTTCCACTGTGCCTCACTTTTATCACTGTCCATTTACTTTTTCCACTGCATCTGTCCACTTTTGTCACTGTTGCCCGGAAAGGTCGGCACTGCGCATGTGCCACGTCATCGAGCAAAAATCGGTAACTTTTTACACCAAAAACAGGTGGAAAAACTGGCACTTTTTCGCGAATTATAGAAAAAGATACATTTTTAATGGAAAAGTTATATTTACAGTTGAAAAAAGTCATTTTTAACCATAAAAAATGAATTTTCAACAAAGTAGTAAAAATTTTCACCAAAGAAATGACTTGTTGACCAAAAAAATAAATCTTTCTTTGTATTTCTAACAACAACAAAACTCTACAACAAAAAGAGTCGTAATTGTATTTTAATCTCTAAAATTATATTTTATTCGTCACTGCTATTTTTTATCGAAAGCATATTACTATAAAAAAAAACGTAAATTTGGTTTCGTTTAGCATATTACTTAAAATGTAAAATTGTTTTGTTTAGAAATAAATCACTGAAGAGGACTCCCACATGAGTCGAAACGTCTGATTAAAAAACACAGTTTTTTTATTACTGGACCCTAAAGCCCATACAAAGAAACACCATCTCATTTAATACCAGAGGGTCAATAAAATTCCCCATCATGAATTGTTAATAATTTTTGATCTGATGCTCGACGTGAATAGGACTTCTGTAAATTTCAGCGTTTCGTTAATCGAGGGAATTTTCAGCAAGCAAAAAAATTATGATTAAGTTTTTTGGAAAGTTTCAGAGCAAAATATTTAATACTTTAGGAGTAGCTATGTATACCATTAAGCCATTTCCCTTTCGGGGTAGGCGTGACACTACCCGATTCGGGTAGTGTTTCTAGGTGGATAACTTGTCAAAAACTTTTGGTTCGCCATTTTGAATTTTCTGAACTTCAATACATAATCAGCATTCCCAATATGCATATACACTAGGGTGGCCCTTATTTTTCACTTTTCCAAGTTCTCTGCTCTCACCCCCCAGTTTTGTTCAAATGCAAAAAAAAATATCCAAATTTGAGCAAAATCGGTTAATATTTAGGGGTGCCGCAAAGACCATGAAGTTTCCCATTGATTTAACATGGGAAAAAGTCAGCTTTTTGTAAATCTAATATTTAAACGCGATAATATGTTACAAATAATTCCGTGTTTCAGAATATTGTTCAAAATTCGTCGTTAAGAATGCCCAGTCATTTGTTAGCTGATATTCAATTGCTTAAACAATTTTAATTTGTTTGAATATTTGTTTTTTTTTCAGTTAACTCGCGAAATGAATGTATTTTCTAGACTTTATGAGTTATTTAATCAATAATAACAATAAAATAATTTTACAATTATTTAAATAATACGTATTTATTCAAGCATATATTTTAACTAAAAAAGCAGGAGGAACATTTTATATCACTAAATTTTCGACAAATCTTAATATTTTTAAGTACTAATTTGTTTATTATGAATACTCGTGTATTCATCTACGAGTATTCGTAATAAACAAATTAGTACTTACAAATATTATAATTTGTCGAAAATTTAGTGAGATAAAATGTTTCTCCTGCTTTTTTTTAGGTAAAATATATGCTTGAACAAATACGTATTTTTTAAATAATTGTAAAATTATTTAAACAAATTATTTTGTTATTATTGATTAAATAAGTCATAAAGTCTAGAAAATACGTTCATTTCGCGAGTTAACTGAAAAAAAAACAAATATTTAAACAAATTAAAATTGTTTAAACAATTGAATATTAGTTAAAAAATGACTGGGTATTCTTAAATTACCGATTAATGATTATTTATTTTTAAAAAACTCTTAAAAAGCGTTAATAAACCGTAATATTACGTAACATTCAAATTTGTCACTTATGGGGTTTTCTTTGGGAACCCATAATAAGAGTGGCTTCAAATTATTCAACCTCAAAATTTATGATTGATTCTCATTCTCTGACGAATTCAGAACAATATACTGAAACACGGAATTATTTGTAACATATTATCGCGTTTAAATAGTAGATTTACAAAAAGCTGACTTTTTCCCATGTTAAATCAATGGGAAACTTCATGGTCTTATGGCACCCCTAAATATTAACCGATTTTGCTTAAATTTGGAGATTTTTTTTTTGGGGCATTCGAAAAAAACTAGGGGGTGAAAGCAGAGAAATTCGGAAAAAAATCCACCAAGTATACGTAAGAACTACCCTAATATACACAGTGTTTTTGTTGCGCTAGAACCTAATTTATTCAAGTTAGTCAAGTTTTTAATCGATTTTTGGGAATTTAAAAAAAAATTGGATTTTCAATTTAGCGAACAGTTTTTATTTTTTAACTTTTTATTACACATATTTATAGCAACACAACGCAAAAGGTTTCATTAAAATCGGTGGATTGCTGCCGGGTTCTGACTTCCGAGTTTTTTCATTTTTAACGTTCAACGTGGGGTGAAATCAAATGAAAGTACAATTCATCTGCGGTAACAATGGGAGGCTGGGACGTGGAACGCTAACGACAGTATCGACACTACCTTGTTTCGAAGAAGTGATGAAGAGGAAGATCGAAGAAGAACGAAGAAGAAGAAGAGAGCGTAGAAGAGATGATGGTGGATGGCCGATGCAGTCATCACCATCACAAGCCATCAGCTGCTGTGCAGAGTGCAGACCAGTGCAACTTGTAGCACTTGTTGGCACTTGTAGCGTGATGACTCATGCAAGAGTATGCAAACGACAGTGAATAGTGAACTACTATAATGAAAAATCCGTACGAACTAATAAACGAAGTAGCGTTCCGCGAGTGCAATATTATTCCTTGCACTGAATCGTGCAAAGTGGATTTCCCAACTCGGTAAGTTTTAATTGCTTTCTATCGCTCTAATTTTTTAATATTAGATAAATAAGAAAAGCTCTGCATTTATCTACTTTTCATGTGCCTTTTAACTCCAAAATCCGATTCCCAATACAAATATTCAATTCTGTTACTTTCATAAATACTTGGGTTTGAATTTATTATTTTATTGCTTATTATTTATTTAAAAAATTCTTTTACCATATATAAATTTCTTCTAAATCGCATGAAAAATTTTCAAACTGTGTAGGACTTATGACAGCATTTATCATTTTAATTTATTTTGCATTGTTTCAAGTGTCGCCACTTTCAGTGTAGACTGCACTATTGGAAAGATAGATTACGTCCCTATTCGTTTATAGAGAAATGCAGATTATACTTTCTTCTTAATTTCCTCTGATAATCATGACGAGTCCCGCAGAAAACTAACTTTGAAGAGAAAATTATTTGTAGATATAACGTGCAAATAACCCCTGATTTTCTCTGCCCTTCCTCTTGCACTTTCGCTGCAAATTACAGAAGACTAGAGGCTTCATAAGAGTAAGGGTAAATGGTATTCTGTGACGTGACGACTTTCCCACCATTCAATGCATTTTTTCTGTCTTATTTTTTCAAGTTTATATTTTGTTGAAATAATTCAATTTTTGTTAATTTTCTACTTAAAATATAATTGGGATCGGGGCTTTAGCACCCTTACTCGGAATTAGCTAGGGCACTGAAGCCAACTGAAGCCCTGCAGTGGGACTCCGATACCGTGTCGAAAATCGAACGGACCTCTTTTTCTAACGTGTGGAGATAGAAAGAGAGATTCGTTCGATTTTCAACTTCGAAACAGCATCGGAGTCCCATTGCTGTTCCCAATTTTAAAGTTAAAAATTAATAAAATTATATTCTTTAAAAGAAATACAAATATAAATGGATTTTACAGTAACAAGATTTAATAACTAATTCTTCGAAAAAAAATCGTTTCTATAATTTTCTTTGGAATTTTCCTGGTTAAAATGTAAATTTTTGATAGAAACCGAGGACGAAGCGGATATATTGAAGTATTTCTTATCCATTTTGTATCATTTTTATCTGCGTACATGCAAACGCACAGAAGACAAAAATGAACTATCCTCCGCCTTTGTATCTTTTATTCTTTCATACTTTTTTGGACCATATTTCGCAAAATAAATTATAATGACGGTGTGAAAATGCTAAAATTAATCGAATCGTTTGGGCCTAGGGGTAAAAATTTCCATTTGGTTCAGAAATTATAGCAAATTTTTTATATGTAAAGTTTCTGCTAGTGAACAGTAATAAAACATTCGAAAAAAAATATGCTAAATTATTCATTAAGAATTTTTGGAAAATGTATACAAAAAACATGTTTTTTTTGTTGAAAAAATTGCATAGAGTCGAGCCCGAAATTTCTTGAGCTTAAATCAGAAAAGCGTGATATTGTTTTTCTTTCATAGGGAAAAAACTTTAGCGTTCAAACCGTTACAAAATCGCGAAAAAATGTTCAGTGTGTCAAAAACATGAAAAAAACTCTTGTTTCCATGGAAGCAAAATATTTGCATGTTTCTTCGATTTAAGCTGACGAAAAACATGTTCTTTGCACGTTTTCAAAAAATTTAATAGCCTACTCCACTGGTTTGCACCAGTTCTTCACTGACTGTATGGATTTAAAAAAAAAATCTTTTTTTATTAAAGTGAAAGTTCGAAAAAAAAGTTGACAAAAGTTACACTGGCGCTGCACTGAAAATCAAAACGTTCTCGGTAAGCTCGTGTAAAAAAACAAACTGAAAATGTATTTTAGAAATTGTTTGGTTTGTTTTAAATTTCTTTTTTTGGTTTCTTTCAGGCTTTCAAAAGAATTTTTTTCTAACTCACACCGAGTGAAGAGCTGATGCCACCAGTGGAATATGATATAGTTTAAACTTATTTTAAATTTCTTATTTGTAATTAGTCTTCACTAGCAAAAGTTACACAAACAAAAACATTTGCCATAATTTTTGAATCAATGGGAAAACGTTTTGAATTTTCAAATCCAAAAACTGAACAGAAGATATTAACAGTTCTCAAAATTGTCTGCTTACTTTTGTTTGATGCCAAACCACAAATTTTGTTCCCTGAACCCAAACAATTCGATTAGCTTTAGCATTATTATCAATTTTGGTGCTTACAATGTTTGGGTGGATTTTTTAATGAAATACTGAAACCCTACACTGTATGAGATTATTGCGTATATTGGTAATTAACAATAAAGTAAAAATTGGATTGAAACAACTTTTTCACAAGTTTGCTTGGGTTGCTGCTTCCATTAAAGAGATTAGGTAAAAAGTGCATAAAATAAACTTCTAAATGACCTATATTCGAACACTTTGCGACTAACAATTTACGCGATATTATTTTGTTAATTAAGGGTAGCGTGTTTTCGGAGAACCCTGCATTGTAATGAATTTTTTTTCTTGCTATATCCTTAAAGTGTAAGGTTTAAAGTATTCTAAAACATTTTTTTTTGTCGAAATCTAAAAATGTCGGAGTGGGGGGAACCGATTTTTTTAACAACAAAATTTGTTGCAAGAAAGATTCGGTCAAAAATTGACTTGGTGAATCACCTGGGGATTTTTTATTCAAGGGTTTTCTTCAAGGAAAACTAATTTTTAGATTTGAAAAAATGTATATTTTTAATCAAAAATTGTTATTAATGGACGAGGTATACCGATTACAGAACTAGATAACCAAGATTTTTCTGAAAATAGGTTTTTATTGCTTCAAAATTCAAAATTCGCCTTTCAGCGAAAAATCGGTTGTGTTTTCTCGGAACAGAATAATTTTCTTTTATAAAACCTTCATTAGTCTTAATTAGCGTCCCCATACCCTGGAAGCTAGACTTTATTATTGTAAAAAATAAAAATTCGGTTTTTAATCGCTACCGAAAGCCGATTTTCAAAACCTGTCAAATTGTACCGTCAAAATTCTTGGACGATTTACTCGGAATTGCTTAACATTTCTTACGTCAAACCTTTTTTCCGCTTTCAGAAACTCAGTATCTCAGGAGTAGGTTTTTATTTTTTATTTAAAATAACGATTATATTTTTTTCGCAATTCGAAGCCGAACGAAAATAGATAACTTTTTTTTTATCAAATTTTTTTGACCTCATTCTGCCTATCTTTTAACTGACAGCAACAATTCAAGCAAAAATGTTGAATAATTGTTTCAATTTTTACTTTAATGTCAATTAACACTACACGCAACAATATGATGCAGCGTAGGGTTGCAGTATTTCATTAAAACGTCCACCCAAACATTGCAGGCAAAAAAAATTGCTGGATGTAGTATATTCCAGAAATGGCCTTTTCTCGTTGAACTTAAAATAGAGGCAAAAAATGAAGAAAAAAATGACTGGTCTATCCGCAATTATTCCGAACAACTTTCTTTTTTTCTCTCGTCTTTTTTTTTATTTTCAAGAAACGCTTATAAAAAATCTAGCTCGTGGGTGTGGACATGTTAACAAAATTTGTTTTTATCGCCGGTTTAATACCGAAACGTTGGTACATTTTTTATAACTGTTTTTTATTGTGACACAAAAAAGTGAAAAAAATCTGCCTGCTTCGCGGGCACATCCTCATGGCGCGCTTCGCGCGCGGCTCGCTTCGCTCGCAAGTTTGAGCGCGCCTAGGGCGCGCGACTGTTGGATCTCGCGCTTCGCGCTCGATTATGTATTCACCTCGCGCTACGCGCTCGGGCGTATTTGCATCGCGCTTTACCCTAGGCTCCTCTAGATTTTTGCACTTCGTGTTCGACTTCGATGAAAAGAAAAAGTTTGTTTGCAAATATTATAAAATTATCAAAACCTCTACATATTAAGTGATTGTTAAATTTATTTTTATTTTAGACTGAAAAGGAACTTTATTTACTCAAGGTTCTATCGACCTTAAGGCGCTTCGTCAGGCTTGATTTTTAGCCCATGTATTCGTTTT
>CAKNYM010009387.1:0-10831 GCA_932195095.1 Andricus curvator | reverse complement strand
TTCAAAGAGGACTGGAAGATGAGAGTATGGCTGTTTCATTCACTGGTATGGTCTGTGATGTGTTATGGAGTGGAGATTTGGGGATGGAATGAGTACAAAAAAGTAGAAAACATTCAAGAGAGATTTCTGAGATGGGTTATGGGAGTGAGCTGGAACTGCCCAGGTTATATGTTAAGAGAAGAAACAGGGAGAGAGAAATTGGTGATAAGGCAGAGGAAAAGGGTATGGAATTTTGAAGAGAAACTTAAAAGTGGTAAGGGTAGCAAAGTTGCACAAGCATGCCTGCAGGAAATATTAGATAGAGAGAGGAGAGGAAACACGGGACTTTCAAGATGAGAGGAGGAGAGATGGAAAGTTAGAAGAGAATGGAGAATGTGTGACGAGGGGAGGGAGTGGCAGGTAGTAGAGGGGGAAATGAGTAAGAAGCAGGAAGAGGAAAGGTGGGAAAAGATTATGGAGTCAAAATATAATAAATGGTATAGATTCATCAAGATGGAAGGGGTCCCAGAATATCTAGGGAAATTAAAAAAGAAGTGCAGGTGGTCCAGGATGATACGTTTCAGAATGGGAGAAGGTATGAATGAGTGTAAATATTGGATGAGTGAAGAAATGAAAGTGTGTAGGGTATGCGAGTATGAAAGGGAATCTTGGGAGCACGTGTTGAAGAGATGTACAGGGAATAGGAAGGGGGAAAGAGCGTGGTAGATAAAGTTAGGTGGATACTGAGCGGTTGTGGACAAGAGGAAAAGTGGGTTAAGAGCTTAGAAGAGAGAATGCATGGGAGGGGAGAAAACCAAAATTCAAATATGGATATGGAAAATTAGTGTTGCGTGTCTTTTAAAAGCTTGAAGAGTAATGGTAAGAGAAAACGGTAGCCCTGGAAGGTCTCGCGCATTTGCTAGATAATAGTTATTAGCTAGTAAGATAATAGTTAAGAACTTGTAAATAATAAAAAGGCGAAGCGATTATCGATTAAGATAAG
This sequence comes from Andricus curvator, assembly GCA_932195095.1. Taxonomy (NCBI): domain Eukaryota; kingdom Metazoa; phylum Arthropoda; class Insecta; order Hymenoptera; family Cynipidae; genus Andricus; species Andricus curvator. The sequence continues at coordinate 9,849 of CAKNYM010009387.1, read as the reverse complement.
CATAAGGCATAGTGGTTAAGTGAAATTGTAAAAGATGTAAAGGGAACGGAGCCCTCAAACCCGTAAAAGGGAGAGTAATAAAATACAATACAATTTAAATGTTTCAATAACAATGTAAAATCCTTTAATTGTAGTGTTTCAACCTAGAATTGTTTAAAAATGATATAATTTTGAACACATAAAAAATTTATTGATTCATTTTTCAAACTATTTTATTTCCTAAAACGCATTCTCTCATATGCCTGCTTAGTCAAGCTTTGTTTATAAAATACCGATGCGGACCGATATGAGTTCTCTGAAAGAACACATTATTTCGCAGTTATGTTACGCATCTACATTTAGAATTAGGCTAATTATATTTCATGAAGAAGAATAATAAAAATTGAAAATTCGTTATGAAAAATTCATTATTATGACACTTATCATTATTATTACACGTCTAAGTACTATAACCCAAAATTTGAATTGATACTATTTTATTTTATTACTATAGTAATTTAATTTCTAATAGTTTATTGCGTTGAGCGCTAGTTAATTTCTACCTAACATTAGCAAAAGGGAATACATTTCCGATTGGTTTCAGAACCTCTTCAATTTATGGATAGGGGTTATATTCTGTTCAGTTTATACAGTGACTAGGCCCTACTAGCTCAGATGTAAGCGAAGCGGAGAGGGGAGTGGTCAGGATTGACGTCACACGTTACTGTGTAATGATTGTTCACGATTCATTTCCATTTTAACTCGTATATTTAAAATCTAAAGGAATTTACTTCAGGTTACCGATACATATTAAAAGCTAAATACTAGTAGTCCGATTTTCCAATCATCAGTCGGCCATATTTGATTGCCACGTGTTAAATTCGCGGGAACGCATAACTTTTGGAGAATAACTGAATATCACGATTTGTAACACACGACTGACCTCCCAGGTCACAACATTATTCGGATGTTATTAGGCGGCCCTGAAGTTCATCGTGGGCCACTAGGCTACCTAAAAACATTGCCACAAGTTGATATTCCTTCCGAATTACATGCGTATAAATTATTCCAATTTATGATTATGGCCAACGGCCATACCACGCTGAAAACCCCAGTTATCGTCAGATCACTGAAGTTAAGCAGCGTTGGACGCGGTTAGTACTTGGATGGGTGACCATTTAAGAATACTGAGTGCTGTTGGCACATCGTGGGTGTGGTGAGCCCACACTTGTAGTTATTTATAACTACAAGAAACTATCCACCTAGAAACACTACCCGAATCGGGTAGTGTCACGCCTACCCTGAAAGGGAAATGACTTAATGGTATACATACATACATGATTCCGACGATCAAATTTTAATTGACGAGACATTCCACGACATTCTCCCAGGCGGAAGGCTCGAATCAATGGTTTGCACGCGCCTGTGATGACGGTTATTAATGACCGGATTCTACCTAGTCGGCGTCGGACATTTTGCAAAACCGCGTGGTTGAATGCTTAAATTCCTAAGCACTGACTCTACGAATGGATGAGAAAGCGCGACTGAGAATTCCGACCAGTTCAGTTTGAACCACTGAAGTTAAACCGAATAGGACTCGCGAGAATGCATTCTGCGAGCGGAATCGTTAAGGCGCTTAATTGGCAAACCGGCCACTGGTCAGCCATTGCTGACGACTCGTAAATTTTTGGCTTTTATAGCCCACTGTGTGTGCTGAGCCCTTCGGATTCGGTTTATATATAGAAAAAAAAGCAAAAGAACGTGTGTGATTAGCGAGCGAAGTGTTAATTTATTTATTTCTGTCCCTGGTTGGACGATTCTGACAGACTTGTCAGCTGACATGGGCCCTATAACCTCCAATCCTGGTTTTCTCGGAATATTTTATTCCACAAAATAAAGGTAATATGGACAATTATTTGGTGATTTTGAATGTGAATTGATGTTTTCAGTCGATCAATCATAATGATCGACAGATGGTTGACTTGAAATTTTGATTGATTGGTTCTTCGAGAGTACATTTTACTCGAACCAATCAACTCCAGCTGCTCGCAGGCAACTGTCAGAATTTTGACTCTTAGTTCGAGCCTCACGAGTAGTGACTTGAAATAGGATTTTAATAATATGTAAATTATTTGTATACGTGGACTAATGCCACTTTACGATTCCCCCCGGACAAGATTCGACCTACCGGGTTGAATAACTGATGAGGTCCCATCCCATTCCCCGCTCTCACCCATTGATTGTTGTCTAGTGAGAGCCGTCAGTAATCGTGAGACCAGGGTAGTTAAAGATCGTACATTTCATCTTAATAAGAGTTAAGAAATAATAAAATTATTATTTCAGTGATTCAAGTTCAGAACGTTCAAGCACGCATTGTATCCAATTTGAGTATTAATAACTACTACGGCAAGAGAAGCAAATCTAGACAAATCTAGACCGGAACCAAAGAGTTGTCAGAGCTTTCTCTTAAGTGCGCCTAATTAGCCTGAGGAAGTCAGTTTGTCTTATCCGACCGACCTGATACCACAAGCCGAAAAAGAGGCCCGCCGGTTCTATGAAGTTGACCACTCCTGCGGGTCTGCGATACTATGATTGAGTTTAGGATTACTAACGCTAGAATATGAGCAAGCTTTAGAAAGGTGAAGTCAATTATACGAGGCTATAAGTATAGTAATAATTAAGATTTAATGAACTGGGGAACGAGCCCCCCCCCCCCCCTAGCTCGGGCTTACACCAGTTTATTGGTACGTTTTGGGAACCCGCTGGTTCCGTTCCCCCAAAATGGAGAACCAACAAAAAAATATATATTTCAAGTGGAACTAAAAAAGGATTAGTCTCACGTACTGAGAAAACAAAAATAATAATTAAAAAAAAAAATAAAGAGAGAAAAAAAATTGCTTGGACTCCTTCCCCCGGTAGCGTCCCTACCGACGCGTGGCTTCCAAGCTGGGCAGCTGAGGTACCCATGCCCGTATTGAAAGCACTTGCCGCACCTCCCCTTCATCTCTTTCTTCCATCCACACATTTTGGGGGGCTTGACCCGTCGAAACTGCGGGTCAATGCGGACCCTCTCCATTGCCCGCTCTTCCAGCGAGAGTGCCTCCCTTGGCACGACTCGTCGCTGCCGGGCGACCTGTTGCTGCTGATGGGGGGCCGGGACGACTTCCCTCGCCAACTGGCCGACCTCCTCGACGATGCCCTCCATTGAGTCGCTGCTCGAGGCTGCCTTCTGTTTCTCCTTGATCGGGGCCTTCCCGACGGCTCCTACAGAAGGTTCGGGCTGTTGATCCTTGCTGGAGGCAGGCAGTGCTTCCAGACCTGCAGCGGCTGCTGCGCCGTTAGCCGCGAACGATACTCCAATCACCACTGTGTTGTGGTTATCTCCTGCGGCGTGTTGGAGGTTTATTGAGACCTCCACGACGACCTCTCCTCCGGAACCTGATGCGGCCTGCGATTCTTGGGCCCTGCGCTCGAGGCCGGGTGCTGGAAGACAAATCGAGAAACTACCTATTAGTTTGGTCCGTTCTACTTTCAACTACTAATATCTTACATGATCTAACTTTCGCCTGAGTGCGCGCCCTCTCCGATCGGGCTTACCTAATCTACCGGATTCGCCGCCCTATCTGGAAAAGGATCAATTGCGCAATTTGCCCCGCTTTACCGTACCCAATTCCGAGTCTGAATGCTGTTGATGGTTATTACCGTAGCCCCAGTCAACACCCATCTCCACATCGTCCTCTCCTGTGGTGGAGTCCTCGTCCGACGACTCGGAGTCGCGTATATCAAGAAGCAGACGATCGATCTTCTTTTTTCCTCTCGCGTTCCGCCTTGTAACTCTCATCCCCGTCCAAGTACTTTTGGAGGTGTGAAGCGTGGTAGCGACCCACGAGCCTACGCTTAGGTGACGCGAGCTTGTAAACGTATGGTGAGATCACTTCTACCACCGTGAATGGACCCGAAAACTTGGGTGCTAGTTTCTCAGCCACGTTATCCCTTGCTCTTAGAGAGTACATGGTTCGGCTTTTTCACCAGGTCGCCGACCTTAAACTGTTGGCCGCGGTGACGACGGTCATAATACTTTGCCTGCCTAACAAACGCCTGGTCCTGATATCGAGTGCTCAGATCCCTTAAATGGATCATTTTTGACATACGAGATGTCCAGCCGACAAGATCTGAGGCTGGCAACTCGACCTCCCCCTCCTCAAGACGGCGGAATGAATTTCGCGGCTGGGGCTCCCGACCCATATTCAAGAAGGCCGGAGTTACCCTGTTGGTGCTGTGAAGTAAAGTGTTATAGGCGAATCTGAAATCATTCAGATGTCTATCCCAGTTCCGATGATCCTGCCCAATAAAGGACCTGATCATGGTTTTCAATACCCGATTGGTCCGTTCCACCGGATTCGCCTGTGGATGGTATAACGGATTGAATGACCGGTGGATACCGTATGCGCCGGCCAATTCTTTTACGGCCTTATTGTTGAACTCCGTCCCACTGTCTGAGTGCAGAACCTGTGGAGTCCCCCAGCGTATCACGACGAATTCCAGGAAGGATCCAATTATGGTTTCTGAATTGGCAGCCTTAAATGGTGCCAACTCGATCCACTTGGAGAATAAGTCCTGGAATACTATCAGATATTCGTACCCACGCTTACTTCGAGGAAACGGGCCCATAACGTCCGCTGCCACCACTGTCCAGGGTTCTTGGACCACACGCCTAGTCAATAATCCTCTAGGCTGTGCCTGTTCTGGTTTGTTTAATTGACACGTCTGGCATTTCCGTACGAATTCTGAGACGTCCTTGAACATTCCGGGCCAGAAATAACGAATCGCCGCGCGATTGTACGTTTTTTCAATGCCCCGGTGACCCGCCTCCGGGTTCTCGTGGACTTCTTCCAATACTTCCGGTTGATTATCCTTGGGAATTACCAATTTCCAAACATCTTGGTCATCCATAAGATCTTCCAACAGTTATGTGGAGTTTCGATCACAGCTGCTCTCCGCTGCACAAACCATTCATCCCTCAACGGTCCGATGACTGCTATTTGATCTGCCTCCTTTCCGTGGGTTGACTCGAACATCCGGGAAAGGGCATCGGGCACGTGGTGCATCGACCCCTTCCTGCGGATGATGTCGAAGTTCTATTCCAAGTGATCCAGAGCCCAGCGAGCCAGCCGACCGGTTGGGTTTCTCAGGTTGTACAGCCACTTCAGGCTACTGTGATCAGTGGTCACCGTAAAGTGGTAGCCCTCTAGGTAGTATCGGAACTTCCTAATGGCCCAGACGATGGCCCAGCATTCCTGCTCGGTGAAAGTACACGGCTGGCGTAAGCTATTACGCGCTCGTGGCCACTTTGAATCTGGGTGACGACGGCACCCAGGCCAAACCCACTCGCATCCGTTTGGATGCAAAATGGAATGTTGAAATCCGGGTACGCCTGTACTTGCGACGTGGTTAAGGAGGTCTTCAATGTTTGAAAGGCCGTCTCTTGCTCTTCACCCCACGAGAACCCTACGTTTTTCTTAGTGAGACGAGTGAAAGGTTCGCAGATCTTCGCGTAGTCTTTGTTAAACTTCTGGTACCAAGAGGTCGCTCCGACGAACCTGTTTGAGGTTCTTGGGGCGAGGGTATTCCAGGATCGGGCTGACTTTATCGTCATCTATAATGAACCCCTCCCTATTCACCTTAAACCCCAAATATTTTGCGTCCGACTGACAAAACTTACATTTGTCTGGACTCAGAGTGAGCCCGGCTTGGGTTAACCGATTGATTGTTTTCTCGAGCCAATACAAGTGGTCCTCGAACGTTGCTCAGACGACGATTACGTCTTCTAAGTAAGAAAACACGTGTGGTCTCATTTCCGGAGTGATCACCTTGTCCATCAACCGCTGGAACGTAGCGGGAGCCCCTGTCAGACCAAACGGCATTCGCTTATATTGGTATAGACCCTTTCCTGGGATCGTAAAAGCCGTGATTGCCCTACTCTCCTCGCTCAAGGGAATTTCGTGATATGCTTTGTTCAAGTCTAGAGTTGAAATATAGTGAGAGGAATTGAGCCTTTCCAATATTTCCGTCATAAATGGAGTCGGATAAGCATCTTTTTTCGAGACTTCGTTTACCTCACAGAAGTCGATGCATAAACGATAATCTCCGTCCGATTTTCGAGCCATTACAGCCGGTTTGCACCATTCGCTATCCGATGGTTCTATTAAATCCTGTCTGATAAGATCATTGCCTTTTTTTGATCAAGCTTTCTCGATCAAAATGCCGCATGCCTTTGGTGACATCCGGTGATTCTTTTGTCGGATCGGTTTGTGTCCGCGCGTGTCGTTCACGTGCTCGACGAACTTCGTTGCGGGCAATTTGTCCGGTACCGGAGGTATTATCTTCTTTAGAAATTCTTCCAACCTAACTTTCTCCGTGTTCTCCAGCAATGCTATTCCCTTGCACGCTTCTGGGCCGCCTTCACCCGTAAGATCAAACGCAAATTTAATGATTGGCTCGTCAGCCAGCCATAGTTACCGATCTCTAAGGTGCATCACGATCCCGAACCGCTCTGCAAAGTACATGCCGAGAACACAAGTATCGGTCAGACTCGGTATGATTTTGATTTCAATGATCTGTGTAGTTCCTGAAAAGGTAATTGGCAGACAGGCTTCGCCAATGATGGTTTCAATGGTACCATTGGCCATTATGGCTGCACCTGATTTTGAATAATCTACTTCATACCCACGCCCAGTGATGATTTTTAATCCCGTCGAACCGGTATATGTTCTAGACGAGCCGGTGTCGATTAGTGAGTGGAACTCGGTGCCACCTATTTCAATATTTATATAGGGTGGCGACGAGGTACCGATTCCGAAGATGAAATCGACTTCGGGTTTCATTACTTGATGATCGCCCGTGTCCACCCCATCGAGTGGTCCCCGAAGTCTGGAATTCACGGACGGCTCGGACGTGGAACGGTTGATCCTGTTGAATGGAGAGTTGTGGAAATATTCTCCATGATTCTCGAGTGAAGTGAAGTTTGAACCAGAGTCTGGAGGTGGCCTACCTCCCAGGGCGTCTGATGGTTTAGACTTTTGCTGATTCGAGTGAACCTGAGCCGTGATGCTCGTTTCGCCAGTTAAGTTATGTGGGAGCGCATAACGACTCTCCCGAGTTATTTCCAGAGAATTGATTGGATCGAAAGTGGTTACATTCGGTTTCCAGATTTTCTTTTTAGTTGTTAGGGTCTGCTTGGGAACCACAGGAGCAGCATTGACCCTACGTCTGCCCTCCCTTAGCGGTTTCCCCTGCAGTAATCGGAATCACAATCCCGCTTGACCCAATCATGCTTGCCACAATTGTGACAGAATTTCACCCAAGTATCTGGACACGCCCTCCATTTGTGACCATTACTCGCACAGTTAAAGCAGGGAGGTTGAGCTTTAGGCTCAATTTTCGGCTTCGGAACCGTTTCCTGATTTCGGGTCGGCTTAGTTGCCGACGTGGTTTGTTGCGTTCGATCAGTTGATGCAGATCCCGATGATTCGGGGCTCGTTTTCTGGTTTTTACCACCCCCGGGGACAGAGCTCCTAGGCTTGTCCGGTGACGGCTTTTTGCGATCCAGTTTGGTCATTAGTTCCACCAATAACGTTGTCAGTGATTCAATTTGTGAATTGGAGCCTCCTGATGGTGCTCCGGCTCTGATTTTGTCCTCCCATGCTGGTTTAGTTCGCTTAGTGTAAGCCAATTCTGGGAAAAGTGATTTCGCTGGACTGGAGGGCAGGCGTATTTCATGATCGGGAACGAAGGTTCGTTCCACTTCTCGCGCCAGTCGCATCAGCCAGTTATAATCGCTAAATTCGAAACGACGAATTGCCCAACGCAATTCTGGCTTCATGTTCCGATAAGCACGATCCATTTGTTCTTCCAGGGTCACCGGACGTTGAAATTTCAGAAAAAGGCCCTGTAAACAGACTAGAAAGTCTGTGGTCCTTTCATCCGGGCCCTGGAACCGGGAAGTAACCTGTTCTTCCAGTCGCCACTGGTATCCCGTGTCGCCGTACATCGACAGCAAGGAGGCCTTGAAATGATTCCACGTCGACCAACCAGTATAATTCTGGCGGAACCATTGGAGGGCTAATCCATCCAAGATGAATGGATTTGCAATGAGCAGGTCCTCATCACTAAGTCCGGATACCGAACGGCCTTCCTCTACACGAGCCAGAAAATTCTCCACACTCGCACCACCATCACCGGTGAAGACAATTCCCCATTTCTTGACTGCGGAGTCCAATGTCTTAGTTGGACTCCGAGTCGTCCTCGCATGAGGAGCCGTGACCCGATCCGTAAACGACGTAGGGTCGGCCCACCGTTGACCAGGATGCGACGTCGCAGTCACCAGGGGAATGCTCCCGTTTGGAATTTCGTTCGGACCAATACTCATAGATCTGGCTGGTTGGCGGCTCGTCGCGCCCAATGAGTGCTCTCCCAATGGGGCTTGTCCCCTGGAATAATTTGGGGACGGTCGTGTTATGACCGGGCTGAAAACCCCGCTCGTCACATTCGAGCACTCCACCGTTGAAGGGAAGCTGCTGGGAGGGGCAAACGCGACGCCCTTTGTCCGAGGCGTAGACTGAGTGAAACCGCCCATTCCGAACTGGTTTGCAGCATATCCTGCAAAGGGTTGAGTGATGGTTGGAGCATTACCTCACCCGCTATTGATTGGTGCGGCTTCCGATCGACAAGGGGTAAAACCCTGTCCGTCCTCACGAACCCCCTCCGAGATTGGAGGTTGATGAGTGTGCATGGGTACGCCCACCGAATGATGCACGATTGTCGGATGGGATAATCCCAACCTCAAACTTTGGGCCAATTGAGTGTTAGAGGGCCGCGACAACTCCGGAGATAATATGCTCGGTCTTCGCAGAGTACGCAGCTCGCACGCATAACTTCCGACCGAAGTATATACTGACGATTGCGGCATTGATGAAGTTATTGAGGTATTCGTGTGCGACACCGTGTTTGAGGTAGTCACACATCCACTTGATTTCGGCTCTGTTCGCTCGAGAGTCCCTGCTTCCGGTCCCCCTGAAACGGAAACCCACTTATCATCCCTTTCGGACGATTGGAATAACCGGCGGGTCGTTCAGACTACCCGGTTATATAACGCTCACTCTTCTTCGGTTGGTAGCTGGGACACATCCTGACCGAGCTGACTGAGCACGCTATCTAGCATCGCGCTGGCATCTCTGGCCCCTATGGCTGCTTCCGCCCCTGCTCTCGCTTCGTCTATAACCGTCTAGACAACGTCACGATCGCCAGCTGCTCTACGATGAGCCCTCTCCGCTCGACCACGAATGACCTCTAAGGGCCGTGAGGGTTATGACACCGCTCGGCCAGAAAGACCCGAAGCTGTTCCTCCGATAACTCCATGATGTCTTTTAGAGAGTCACAACTCCCAGAGTCGGACATTTTGACTTAAACGGCCGGCAATCTTACCCGCACCGTCTATACTCCCCAATGCGATTCGATTGATTGCCTAAGATAGGCGTACGTTGTCTCACTGACTCACGTAACGGCCCGAGGTGATTACTGGTCAGTTCAGCCGGGACGCATTGATATACCAGTGCAAATGATAACACATGCAACCGTCACGATTAAAATCAAAAGAGTTATTTGTGAATTTCGATCTATCGATCGACCCGAATGAACAATACGTGGGTGAACCTGACTGTCACGTCAAAGTTTTGTAGAAAGTCTAACCCGAGTACACACCTGATTGCTCTACTAGGAACGATCAGGAAATCCAACTCCCGTGTTACCCCTGCGACTCGTATCGGAAGTTTACATTGACCCAAAACCGGAAGTGAATTGCCCGTAACATTC
>CAKNYM010009372.1:0-12953 GCA_932195095.1 Andricus curvator | reverse complement strand
GAAGTTATTGCAAACTCAAGAAACAATATTATATTTTTTCTAAGGTTGGAATTGCTGTTATCTCAGCAATGAAAAATACATGAAAGCGTCGAATTTGTTCAATGTTGTTTAATACGAAATTATGCAAATCTAAAACACAATTGTACACTTTTTCTAAGACTACAATTCTTGGCATCTGAAAAATGACAAATCGAGAAGTATTAATAAGATTTATAATAACGAACCAGCATGAAAGCAATGAATTTTTCAAATCTTATATAATACCAAATTAGGCAAATTTAAGAAACAAGATAGTATACTTTCTCTAAACTACGATTAGAATTTTTGGTATCTCAAACATGACAAGTATAAGTAATGACTAACGTACGTGAAAGAAAAGAACGTACGAAACAATGAAAGAATAAGTCTCAAATGCAGAACATACCGAACTATGCAAATTTAAGGAACAATATTACACATGTCAGGATATCACAGTCAGTATATCACACTTAATGACGAAAGGAATATACATGCATCATATTATATTACACGTATCTAGGAACATCTAAATCCATAGAACTTAGTGGATATGGAGCTGAGGTAGTGGGAGGCGATTTAATCCTATAGGAGTACAAATCCATGTATCATTACAATGGCAGATCTGTAACAGTAATGAAATATATAGTAGAATTTTTTGTAAAAACTGAACTATGATTAAAAGAAATCAAAGGGTCATTTCTCAATTGGGAATGGTATAGTCGACCATTTCGACATCTGGTGCAAAAAGTCAGAACTAGAAAGAGTAGATAGAATTTTAGAGATGCATTTCATTTTTGGCATAAAAGTATTTTTACAGTTGTTTTGTGGAGTTTGAAACAGCTTAAAAAAAAAGTTTTTCCTCAAACAAACAATTATTTTAAAATGTCATGTAAGTTTTAATGTTTTATAAGCTTAAATGAACTTTAATTAATCTCTATAGCGAAAGAGTAGGTCCACAATATGCTATAATTTGAATAATAAACCTTTGAAAATAAAATACTAATTCTAACCAAACGTTTAAGTTAGATTTTTAAAAAATAGTAAGTATTACATGTATGACTGAATAAAAAGTTACTTTGACTTCATGTTTACTTGAAAATAAGTTTATTTAAGCTTATACTGTGTTAAAATTTAAGACAAATATTGCAATATTTTTTTTGTCAGAAAAACGTTTTGTTTTTGATAAAAACGTATTCTTATTATGCAATAGTTGCTTTAAACTCTACAAAACAATCTTAAAAATACTTTTATGAACAAACTAAAATGCATCTTTAAAATTGTATCTACTCTCTGCAGTTCTGATTTTTGAACACCAGGTGACGTGTCGCGGTTTAGCCATTCCCAATATGCTGTTGATAATTTTATGCTCAAGCATTATTATCATATAAAAATGATTATTTTTAGTAGAACTAACAGTGACCATTCTTAAACACTTTCGTAGCATTATTAAAATCAATATGTCTAGTCTTTAAAATAAAACTCAACACCAAATTTTTTTTTGTCTTGAAAATACAATTTCCGTCTATTATTTTGACAACAAAGCTACTGTTGCCCATGAAAAATTCAAATTTAAAGACTTGTGTATACTTGTCAATAATATTATTCTGATTTGATTCAATTAAATTTTAAATTTTAGAAATAGATTTTTTCTGGATTATATAATGCACATAAATGTGACATCATTTTTGAAATAATATTTATCTTTCTAACTTGTTTAATTAAGTCAAAAGTCGTACATAATAATGTCCATACTTTCAGAAAATCAATTAATAATAGTTTTATGATAGTGCGCTCTAAAATACAATTATAATTAGCAAGTCTTTAAATTACGCGCAACAACTGCAAGAAAATATACTCACTATGTAATCTATAACCAGAGTGCGAGGATCCTTTTGTTTAATATTGAAATGCGCCATTACTCCTCATCAGGGTCAGTATTTTCAAGAAGGCGTACTTTCGATAGTTTATTTGACAAACTTAAACAAATCTTCTTTGAACGCGCTCCATCAGTTGCTTTATTTCCAATATCGGGGAAAATATCCATGAAGTAGCGTTGTATAAAATCCAGAGTTTTGGAATTGCTTTTAGGAAATGGTTTGTTAAAAATGAAGAAGGAGCCAAATAGAAGTTGTAATGCTGTGATAAAAGAACAGTCAGAGGTGACTAATACATCTTCCAAAAAAAAATTGTAAGTGTCTTGATTATCTGCAAGCAGAATAAAATAACATAATTTATTGGGAATAGCTGAACTGTGATACGCCATCTGATCCCCAAAATCAGAACTAGAAAGAGTAGGTAGACATTTAAAGATGCATTTTGATTTGCATATAAAAGAGTATTTTTTTAGAAAAATGGTTGGAAATAAGTGTTTTTTTTATTTAATAAGATGGAAATTCTATCTGAAACACTTTGTTTTCGATAATAAATCATTTGCACTATCGAATAATTGTTTTCAACTCCACTAAACAACCGTAAAAATACTTTTATGCCAAAAATAAAATGCATCTTTAAAATTCTGTCTATAATTTCTCGTTCAGATTTTGGAACCAGATGGAAAAATGATCGACCACTATTTCGAATATTTGCAAGATTTTTGTGCAAACCATAAAAGTTCAAACATCTTACCTATAGAAGCAACCCAGCCGAAGGTATTAGGTGGTGCATTTAGTTCCTTAGGGTCCTTAATTCCCTAGAAAATAATATAATTTTGTCAGATCATGAAAATTACAGGGAAAATCAATTTATAAGAATGCTTTAAGTCTCACCGGAAATTTGGGAAATAGGGAATTGAAATCTTCTTTCAAAACATTTCCTATAATTCTTATGGTCTCTGCATCGCTGATGGTGTCACTCGAACTTTTGTTCTTGCAATGCCCATATGCAAATATCTTCTTTTCACTCTGTTTAATTTCTGTTTCCAGTCTTCCCAGTGTGTGACCCATCAGAATTTCGTAGTGATCGAAGTAAAAAGTAAGATTCAGGAAAATAGGCCAAGCATGGATTATATCAGAGGCACTTGGCGGAAAAGAGAGATTATTCAAAAATTTTCGCTGATATCCGAATGTCTCCACGAAATGAGTTTCCAACCTTTGACTTTTTTGTTCTTCTGTCAATTGATCTTCTATTGACACATTCTTTTCTGGCGGAGTAGTTATTACTCTACCCATGTCATTATTTGTTGCTGACGGAGCGATATTCTCTTTATCCGCGATTGTTTTATCCATGTAATTGCTCTCTTCTAAATTTTGTTGCTCAGTATTTTCTGGTCCAATCAACCATTTTTTCAAAGACAATCTCTTTCCTTCTAATACGTTTGTGGAGTATTTCAATGTTGGCTGCCAATTTAAACAACCGGCTTGAGCCATTGACATCAAACTAATTTTGCTAACTGGCATACCTAAGGACTCCGAAAGGGATAGTCTACTCGCTGTTCTGTGTTCGTTACTATGTCGACCCTTCATTTTCTGCGTAAGAGTAAAGTAACCAGAACCCATTTTTTCACCTCGAGCATTGCGATCCTGAAAGGAATCTGGATAAGCGGTAACTAACTGCTCAGCAGCTCGTTCAAACGCAGCTAATGGAATTGACATCTTAATATCACGTAATTGATCAACAGCCTCATTTACGAAGTATGATGTCAACTTTTTATCATTCTCCTGATCTTCTAATCTCTGTATTTTGGAGCGAGCACAACGATTCCAGTCAAATTTAAATTCAGACCACTCCGCTTCAAAACTTCTTCGCTTGCAGATTGGCTTTATCCTTTGTGAAGCTGAATTTGCTTCATCGTGAGTAGCGTCGTTCGTTTCATTATCCTTTTTTCCAGGCAATAGATCATCGGTAGAACTATTCGTTGCCACATCTTCTTCTTGGCTTTTGGACTCTGCGTCAATATTTTCAGAATCTTCTGTAGCTTCCAGAACGACCTCGTTCACAACAGGCGACTGCCAAGATTCATTATCCTGCAGTAAAATGAAAATATCTCCTTGCGCATGGAAAGCTTCTAGTAGCTCATCATCTTCGACCTCTGTACCATCTTTCTCCAAAACTAGCCTGGAACCATTGATATTCAGTTTCTCGTTTCCCTTAGAAATAATATTATGTAGTACCAAATCGGAGGGGTCTCGTAAAATAATAGCCTTCTTGAGGTTCCTATTACGGGACCATACTTTAATGACTTTCGGCATCTGAAATAAGAATAAATGAATAAATTGGCTCGAATATATGTATGTGTAATACTTTGAGAAAACTAGTTGTTACATAGAACAAAACAGTTTTCTCAGTGTACCTAAATTTATATCGAAAAAATAAGGAACCGTGAGATATTTTTGTAGGCGTTATAATAGAAAAATTGCATTAGTAAATTTGATAAATAAAACCAGTACAGTTTTTAGCAACTGTTACTGTTGAAATGAATTAGTGAAAAGTTTGTCAAATAAATTTGTAAAATTAGGTGATTAATTCGCTGTTTTTTCGAATAATTGTATTCACATTCATACATAACGATTTAGTAAACGACTTGGTATTAGTTTAATTAGTCCAATCCAAATAACACAATTTAATTCTTATATTTAATATCTCTACCACCACGCCAAAGGCACAAATCTGCCATTTTGACGATTTTCACCTGAGAGAATTCCTGGGGTCCCCAGGACCTACTCCATGACCTTTGAAGGTCCCCTACCATGGTTCCAATCATAAAGGTCAAGAATCGAAGAGAAATTTAGATAATAATTCGATTTATCCCGACCAATTAAAACTGTGAAAAAATGTTTCTAGCAACTATGAAAATGCAGATTCGTGCCTTTGGAATAGTTGTAACAACACATAATACTTACATGTTTGAAATATTTATACTTCTGGATAGAATGGTTCATATTTCGGTAAAAAGACTGGAATTGTGTTAATAATATATTCTGGCAGTGGGTCGGGGGATAACAAAGCAGAATGCGGAAAAATGAAAATATCTTCAGCAAGATGGTCAAGCCCATAATTTTTTAGTACTTCATAAACACCAACTTCCTTGTTCTCTATGATCTCTACATGTTTGCCCAAGAAATATAGCCTGGCGTGACTTGTGTCAATTAAAAGTAGTTCAATTCTGCATAATTCAAAATTTCCATACTTGCTTAACCCAATGCAAACGCACATATTTTTCTCATATTGTATACCTCTAAAAGTAACTTTAGTACCAACGAAGGAAACAAAGCCGGTATCTCCCCTAAAAAAATTATCTATGACTGAAACAACACATTGCCTGAGCTTCTCTGGAGTGTATTTTACAGCATCGTGAATTATTATTGAGGGACTCTGAAATGTGTGCAAAGCTTCCATAAGTTGATGCTTTCCTGCCAAAGTTTTCGTCACGTTTACAAAATTTTTACAGTGTTTCCCATGATTTTTGAAAAATCTGTGCTTACTTTCTGGACGCAAAGTCGCCACGTGTTTCAGTGGCCCGAAATCTTCGATTAGCGAAGGGTAATGGACAACAAAGTGATGCTTTGGACGTAATTTAACTGCGGGAAAACATTTCACTCGTAAATCTAAATATTCATCTATTACATTTTTTAGAGAAGCTACCTGACCAAATGATAACGCTGGAGCACAAGCAAATGAACTGACTTGCCTTAAACGCAAAACCATTTTCCAAACCTCGTCTTCCGGATCTTTAATAACGTGAGCAACGGCTACAGGGAACAAAAGCAGGAGCTTTCTGATTTCAGAGGCAGTTCCAGTTATCTTCTTTTTTTTAATATCAATAAGGGGCACGTTGTCTGCACCTGAATCTATTGACAATCTAATCGCTTGCAGGTTGTAATTCAAGTATCCACATCGAAACCATTTCTGTTTGATGAAATACTTTATTGCAAATAGTAAATCAAACGGAACGAATCCTTCAAATAGATCATGTGCAATACAAGGTGGCATACCTGGATTACAAATGTGGTAGTGCTTTAGTGAATTTAGTACTGAATCACGCCAGATACCTTGACACATTTTACCAGTTGCTTCTGCTTCCATTGCACAAAGCGTATAATTTACAGGATCTCTTAATTCTTGCACTGCATAATTGTTAGCTAACAATTGCGTCCTAGTAATAAGACAAAATCGGCAAAAGTGACTTGCCCTGCTGAAATTTTGCGTGAGTCCCCCTATTTGATGACTTCCAAGGTGATCACCTAACATACATACCAAACTTCCCACGAAATTTGTTTCTTTACCAGAAATACAAATTGTAATTCCTTTTGTTTCCAAAATTTGTAAGTCTTCCATTAATCTTTCGAGAAATATAGGCCAACCGAATCGAGTAATTAATTTTTCCCTGCATAATGCAACTAATTTCAAGTTGTCTGTTTTGGATCTCAAATGTGGTGGTAAATCAAGCGCAATTAAATAAACCCCTACAACTTTAAATATAGTTTTTGATGATCCTATAGGATTACATAGTTCGAACGCATCTTGGAATAGGCCTAATTTAACAGCTTTGGAATTAGAAGCAAAGAAATCATTGTTTTTAATACAATTCCCGTCATCAATATCAAAAAATCCATTCTTGTTGGTACGCTCACGAGTTATGCAGTGAGTACGAAACTGCTCGTTGCTTAATAAATCCTTCAACGTTTTTAAAATGGATACGTAATGGTAAAACCTTTTTTTCTCATTTCCCTTAGTAGGAAATTCGACTTCTTCTGCTTCTATCAAATCAAAATTTTCCCGGTAAAACTTATCTCTACAATACGAGTTTCTGAGTAAACCTTTCTTACCATGAGAATCTGTTATACCGGACAAACTTTGCTGAAATATCTGCAACATAGCTTCTTTATCTTTAACAGTCAAATCCGTATCTTCTAAAAGTGACTTATATTTCTCAGAACTTATATCTAAAGCGGAATTAATGCCTTCTATCACACCTTGTATAATGGGTTCGGTAGCAAACTTTTTTGCAGTCAATTTTGCATACGTCTGTGCCAAACTCATCGTTTCACATCGAATTTTGACTGTTTCAGGTCGCGCAAGTGCATGTTCAGGCAAATCAATTCTTTTAGCTGCACTCTCATTCAAAACTGAACTCTCATTTGGAAACATGATTTCCTCCGTGATTGGATTTATATTTAAATCCATGCTGTTCATATCAATGCTATTTTCCACATCCATACTAATTTCCACATCCATACTTTCATTCACATCATCTTCAATCTCACCCCCATGCCATCTGGTAATATGAATTTGAAAGGAATTTTTCGTTTTAAATGTTTTTTTTAAACTTCGGCACGTTGGAAAGGTGCATTCAATTGTGTTTGCTGGTTCTTGCAAATGTTGGTATATATGTTTTTTTAAATCACTTCTGCGTTTGAACTTTAAATTGCAATGCTTTTGTTTACAGATGTATTCCCCTATTTCACATCTACTATGAATTCGATAATTATGATTTCTGAAGTTAACATATTTAGAAAATTCCTGGTTACATTCTGCGTGTAAACATACGAATTTTCTGTCTGTGACTTCTGTGTGGCGAAGTTGGTGTTTATTGTACAGTTTGAGTCTGCAAAATTTTGCGTCACATAAATTGCAGTTAAACATTTTTGAAAGTAGTAAGCGGAGTAATAGGAGATTCGGAGCAGCAGAATGGAGTATAGGATAATTTAAACTCGTAGCATCCGTCCAGAAGATGAAATCCTTGCCTCTGGAACACATTTTTCATATCTCATGTTTGAAGGACATTATATTTCAAGACATGAGTATGATAACTGGATAAACACTACACATAAATTGTATACTGAAAAAAAAATCCTGGTAGATCGTCAACCAAGTTTACTTAGTTGGAGTATAAGGTAATGCAACTGCTTTCTTACTTGTGGGTAAGTAAATTTTTAGTGAGGATGACTATTCAAACCATTTACGTTAATTATGAAAAATATATTAGGTCCTTAAGGAACTAAGATGAGTGGTTGGAACTTTTTTGAATTTTACTACTTTTTTCAGTTAGATTAACTGAGAATTTATTTCTTTTAACTAAATTCTTAGTTAATTTAATTGAGAAAAGTAGCTAAAAGTTATTCCAGATTATTACAGTTATGCGAACGATTCACCTTAGTTCCCTAAGGCCCTAACGTATTTTTCTTACTTAAGGGGGAAGTCTCAAGTAAATTGCTATAAATAAATTGATTTTCGAGAAATTTGTCAAAAAAGTATGTTTTGATGAAACTTTGTAAAAGTCTCAGTATATATTTTCGCATATATTAAGAAAAAAAATAGGGACTTATAAGTTAATTAGGATGCTTTAATCGTAAGTCACGTGGTTTGTTGCGCATAGCCTCAATGTCGACAGTGCTGATCGGCGTGCACTGTAGAGCTTTTTGCGTTTGTCCGAGGACGAAAAAAAAAAATTTAGATCTTTGATAAAATTGTACGTCTTAGGGATCGTCCATAAACTACGTGGCACGTTTTTCTTTTGTTTGGATCGTTGTATCTTTTTTAATTGCATAGGAATTTTATTCTCATCTTTATTTAAAAAAATGAAAAACGCGCCACGTAGTTTATGGACGATCCCGTATGAACCTTCATGTTGAAGAAAAAATGCTAAATTAATAATAATACGAGATTCTCAAAAAAATGACACGCTTTTTTCGAACAAATTTTCGTCTTTAATTTATGTAAAAATGTAGTTGAAAATTTAATATCAATAAGTGTAAGTGCACCCAGGGTGTCTGGGTCAGTGTCTGATTTTAATCTGCAATTCCAGGCACATATTTTCGTAATACCGTAAAATGCCATTTTGAAATCGTAAGAACCAATCAAAATTGGAACGATGACTGAAACTTAGAACTCTTTTGTTTGCAAGAGACCGGGCGAAGGGACGGACGTGCGCCGGCCGCCGCGTGGTTTGTTGTGTACTGCATTTAAAAACATTATTGCGTATAATTTCGTTCTGAAACTTCTGGATTGTATTCTTGACATATCAATGCATTGATTCTGGCATTTAAAAAAATCTAACTAAGAATTTAGTTACCCACAAATAAGAAAGCAGCTGGATTAACTATATTCCCCAACTAAGTAAAAGTTGAGGATTTCTCAGAAATGTTTTCAGTATATTTTTAGACTATATGATATAGGAAATTTAGCCCAAATTATAGAAGTATGTGGCTATGTTGATCAGGATGTACACAAAATTTCATTTTTACAATTTCCTGACTTTTCTCTGACCAATATTTATTCTCCATGACCAGAATGCAAATCTCTTAACATAATACACAGTATTTAATATACGAAATTAAACAATTGTAAATTTAAATTTGTTGAATATATTACACAGTCATACAAAAAAATCTTTTTACGGGTCTGGACGTCGTACCATATTTACTATATGTTTTTGGGTTCGCTGAATCCAAAACTGAGGTCTAAAAACCCCAGCACGTCAGGGTTCTGACATAACCTCAAAAAAACCTCATAACAATGGGTCTGGAGGCCAAACCCAGTTTACTATATATTTTTGGGTCGCTGAATCCGAATCCAAGGTCCAAAAACCCCCAGCATCTCAGAGTTTCGACATAACCTTCAAAATACCTCGTAATCTAAGTTATTTAACGCTTCAACGTTTTGACTTTAGCCGTATATTAAACAAAAATCAGTTGAACCCTTAAACCCTATTTACTCCACAAAACACAGGTATATAGGACCGTCGGCATTAGCGCTACCCGACGTACACCGCGAGGAGGTGCCCTGGATGCAGACACACGTAATTATGATGAATAAATTTCACGAGTTTCTTTGAAAATCAAAACCCTGACGTGCTGGAGGTTTTTATACTACGGACTCGGAAAAAGTCTTATGAGGTTTATTGAGGTTATGTCAAAACCCTGACTTGCTGGGATTTTTGGACCTCGGATTCGGATTCAGGAACCCCAAAAACATATAATAAACATGGTCTGACCCCGGACAAAAAAAATTATGAGGTTTTTTGAGGTTATGTCAGAACCCTGACGTGCTGGGGTTTTTTGGACCTCGGATTCGGATTTAGCGATCCCAAAACCATATAGTAAACATGGGGCTGACCTCCAGACCTGGAGAACGATTTTTTTTGTGTGGCTGGGTTCTTATTCTTAGTTTTTTAATAACTATAACGAACAGTAAACTAAAAAAATTCAAAGTTTAAGAGGAACTTGAAATGTTCCTTTTATATAAATTCCCTGACTTATGCAATTTTTCAAAATTCCTGACTTTTTCCTGACTTTCCATGAACAACAAATTTTCTTGACTATTCCCTGATCCTTGACCACCTTGCTATTGTTCACAATGTTTCAGGTAGCTGAAAATATATTTTTCACATTTTTTTTTGGTTGAAGGGTGAAAAACTTAACAAGGATCGCAGCAGTTCAGCAGTACAATTATAAGGAAAACAGGGGATTTTTTTTATTTTGAAAATACCAGCGTGATGGAAAAAAAGTTAAATGTAACACTCTTATAAGACTCGACAAATTTTATTAAGAAATAAAATTACAATTTATTGCTAAATTCAATATTATAGTAACGAAAATATGTCAATAGTTGAATTTTTGGTTTAAAAAATTAATGATCAATAAAAGAGATGAATTTTCAACCAAAATGATGGGCTATTTAGTTGGAATAGTTACTTTTTCAGTTGAAAAAACATAATTTTCAACAACAAAAATGTTCAAAATAATTGTTGAATATTTATACGAAGTGATGAATTTTCAACTAAAAATAATGAATTTTCAACTAGAATAGTTTAATTTCAAACCAAGAAGGTAAATTACAACTGAAATGATGAATCTTTAACTAAAATGATGAGTCTTTAACTAAAGTAATTGAATTTTCAACCAAAAAGGTTGATGTCTATCAAAACAGATGAATTTTCAACTAAAATGATGCAATAATAAATTGATTTACTCACATGCTTACTTAAAAAAAACATCAATTACAATAACAACAAAATTAATTTTAAAAAAAAATAATTAAATTTTCAAACAAAGTAATGAATTTTTAACTAAAACAATGAATTTTGAACTGGGATAGTTGAATTTCAAATAAAAAATATGAACTTTTATCTAAAATGATGAATCTTTAACTAGAACAATTGAATTTTCAACTAAGCAAATTAATTTCTACAACAAAAAAAAAATCGACTGAAAAGCACAATTTTTCAACCAAAAATTGAATAATTGAATTTTTAGTTCAAAAATTAATTTTCTGCCAAGAGATGAATTTTCAACTGAAATGATGGAACATTCAATTGGAATAGTTGCATTTTCAATTAAAAAAGAAACATTTTTAACCAAAAAGAAAACACAAATTTTCAATAAAGTAGTTAAAGTTTCAACTGGAATTGTTAAATTTGTAGACAAAAAATTAATTTTTAGCCAAAGAAAAAATTAATTTGCATCAAAATTGCTAATTTTTTAACGAAAGAAATAAATTTTTAATAAAATGATGAAACTTCAACCAAAATAATTAATTTTTAACAAAAGGGTTTAACTTTCAACCAAGTAATTAAATTTTGATTCCAAAAAAGATTAATTCTGAATAAAAAATGTACTGGTTGATATTCAAATCAGAAAAGATTTTAATTTTTACAGGAGTCACAGTGCAGCATTTTGGCGTGCATTTTTAAGCGTCATACGTTTCTTTTTCTTGCAATTCTTGAAAACTTAATCGCAGCTTGCAAAAATACGAGAAAAAGGGGAAAAAGTGGACAAAAATATCATATATAGGGATTATAGGTGATTTTGAGAAAAATAGAGAGAGAAAGGAGAAACATAGGGGGGGGGGGGTAAAGGGGAATAGGGGACTGACTGTGATCCCCGTGAAAATAACCACTTGACAGTCTCATAATTTCAAAATTCATTTTGTCGAGTCAAGAATAAATTATTTGTACATGTTAACTTTTTTGTACTGATCAAATTTCTGCGTGATTGAAATGTTCACATGGCCATCAATGCGTACGAATAAGAAAAACATAATATTCAAAATACGAATTCCTTGGAAAGAAAAAATAATAAATGCTTATTTCCACACGAATTTGCGTGAAAGAGGTGAAAATATTTTATAACTATTTTCGGTATTTGAGGGAGAAAAAGGAATACAATAGAGTATCGCTATAGTGGTTCCCGAGATACAGTACAATGTAGTGCAAGGGGGCGAGAGAGAGGCGCTTGCGAGGTCAGCGGAGTTGCGATGTTTACGGTTCGGCGCTATAAGAAGCCACAAGCGAGAAGCACTATAGGATGACTCTAGTGTATAACCACTAATAAAAGATATTACATAGCATTTTTATATACATATAATTACCTTTTATAAATATCCAATTTCGACACGAGCACAACGACGCGACATGACGAGCAAAACAACGTCAACAAGAATGAAAACCAATGAAAACGAACGAAATGCGCACCCATCGGTAAGAGGCCGTTCGGGTGTCTCCGGAACTCATCGTTTGGCACGACTGACACTCGCTAGTCCCGAATGGTCAAAATTTACGTCCTGCACCTATTTCTGCGGCGTTCGTCCGTGCGGACTTACTCCCTCGCGATAGAAAAGCACACATCGTCAAAATTTACATATACTTTCGTAGACTTAAAGTCCCAAGTAAATTTATCACCTTACGTAAACTTACTATGTGCCACGCCGATCAAATAATTTCCATCATCGGACGTAGTAATTTTACAGTCGACTGCAAATAGAACAACCTTCGTTATATTTCTACATTGTTAACTGAAGTGAAATTACACTAGATTGCAAATAAGTACTGTAGTAACGTAAATTAATCAAGTTATACATTTTGATTTGAAAATACACTGCACGTATAATTACTAGCTGATTGTAAATATCACCAAAGCTTTTTTTACAGTGCACAAACGCGCACAGAAAGGTAGCATGCCGGCTGGCAACACGCAGCAACACGTGGGTCCGCGAGTCTT
>CAKNYM010009347.1:0-13453 GCA_932195095.1 Andricus curvator | reverse complement strand
CCCCCCCACACCCCCCACACGACGCTCTTCCGATCTCCACCTAAGTGCGCCTGGATTTATTAACTGAAAATTTAACTATTTCATTTTTTGTCAAAAGTTGAAATTTTTCGTTGAAAATTTTATTTGCTTGAAAAATAATTTTTTTACTGAAAATTCAACTTTTTTTTTTATAATCAGCTTTTTTAACTGAAAATGTAACTATCACATGTTTGGTCGAAAATCTTCGTGAGTTGAAAATATAACTATTTGGTTGAAAATTCTTGTATTTTGTTGAAAATTATTCTTTTTTTGGTAGCAAATTAATTTTGTTTGTTAAAACTTCAATTATTTTGTTTAAAGTCCATTTTTTTGGCTCAATTAAACTGCTTTTTATTTAAAATTAAAATTTTTTCTTGGTTAAAACGAACAAAATTTAGTTTTTGAACTTGAAAATTTTATCTTTTGAACAAACTGGAATTTTTTTAAACTTTCATGAATCTAACTGTTTTATATTTAAAATAAAAATATTTTTCAATAAAACATCAACTATTATATTTTTCGTTGAAAATTCATCTTTTTCGGTAGAAAATTCAACTATTTGGTATAAAATTTATGAATTTTGTTGAAAATTCGTATTTTTAAGTAGAAAATAGATCTTCATGGTTGAAAATTAATTTTTTGGTTGAAAAGTTTATTATTTTGTCGAAAAATCAATTGTTTTGTAAAAATGCTTCTTTTTGATTTCATTTAATTGTCTTTGATATGAAATTAATTTTTTTCTTGGTTAAAATATCATCTATTACATTTTTTGTTTAGAATTCATCTTATTTGGTTGAAAATTCTACTAATTGATTAAAAGTTGAACTTCTTCGTTAAAAAATCACTTTTTTGGTTGAAGATTTATTGTAGTTAAAAATTCATATATTTGATTACAAATTCGTATTTTTGTTAGAAAATTTATTTTCTTGGTTGAAAATTCATCTTTTTAGTTGAAAATTCATTTTTTTGTTTGAAAATGCTTCTTTTTTATTTAATTTATTTATGTTTGATTAAGAATGAATTTTTTTTGGGTTAAATATCATCAATTACATTTTTTGTTTAGAATTAATCTTCTTTGATTGAAAATTCAAATATTTGGTTGAAAGTTGAACTACGTTGTTCAAAACATTTTTTTTTTGTTGAAGATTCATCATTTTATTTAAAAATTCATATATTTTTGTTTGAAAATTAAACTATTTTCTTAAAAATTCATGTAATTTGTTGAAGTTTCATCTTTTTATGCAGAAAATTAATCTTTTTGGATATGAAAATTCAATATTTTGGATACATTTTTCTTATTGACTGAAAAATCTTTTTTGGTTGAAAATTTAAAAAAATAATTTATGCATGGCCCCTTAGGGTAAAAAAATTGTTTTCATTACTGACTGATTTTCCCAACACTTTTGATCAACGTCTCTTTTTTTTAGAAAGAGACTATATAGTATGTGTGATGTGGAACGAAGAAACCACCCTTAGGATCGAAAATGAGTTTACGATAAAACGCAAATCAAATTGAAAATAGCAATGAATAATAATGATATTATGTGTTATTTTTATGTTATCTTTATTTAAAAAATATTGAAAAAGGCCTGGAAAAACTATCAGGAGAAACTGTCTAGTCAATTTTTATTGTGGAGAAATGGGCATTTTTTCATTCGATAGGGAAAATCTTTATTATTCAGAATAAAATTGGTTTCTTCGTTCCACGTCACATATACTTTATTGACGCGACAGGATCTTTCGGTCCTAGTTCTGGTTTATTCGTTCCACGTCACACATACTTTATTGACGCGACAGGATTGTTCGGTCCTAGGGCTGGTTTCTTCGTTCCACGTCACTCATACTTTATTGACGCGACAGGATCTTTCGGTCCTTGGACTAATTTATTCGTTCCACGTCACATAGGCATTATTGACGCGACAGGTTCTTTCGGTCCTAGGGCTGGTTTCTTCGTTCCACGTCACATTTTATTGACGCGACAGGACCTTTCGGTCTTGGGGCTAGTTTGTTCATTCCACGTCACATATACTTTATTGGCGTGATAGGATCTTTCGGTTCTGGCGCTAGTTTATTCGTTCCACGTCACATATACTTTATTGACACGACAGGAACTTTCGGTCCTAGTTCTGGTTTCTTCGTTCCACGTCACATATACTTTATTGACGCGACAGGATTTTTCGGTCCTAGGGCTGGTTTCTTCGTTTCACGTCACATATACTTTATTGACGCGACAGGATCTTTTGGTCCTCGGACTAATTTATTCGTTCCACGTCACACAAACTTTATGGACGCGACAGGATCATTTGGTCCTAGGGCTGGTTTCTTCGTTCCACGTTACATATACTTTATTGACGCGACAGGACCTTTCGGTCCTAAGGCTAGTTTATTCGTTCCACGTCACATATAATTTATTGACGGGACAGGATCTTTCGATTCTAGTTCTAGTTTCTTCGTTCCACGTCACATATACTTTATTGACGCGACAGAATCTTTCCGTCATGGGGCTAGTTTATTCGTTCCACGTCACATATACTTTATTGGCGGGACAGGATCTTTCGGTCCTAGGGCTGGGCTCTTCGTTCCACTTCACATATACTTTATTGACGCGACAGGACCTTTCGGTCCTAAGGCTAGTTTCTTCGTTCCACGTCACATATAATTTATTGACGCGACAGGATCTTTCGATTCTAGTTCTAGTTTCTTCGTTCCACGTCACATATACTTTATTGACGCAACAGGATCTTTCGGTCCTAGTTATGGCTTATTCGTTCCACGTCACATATAATTTATTGACGTGACAGGATCTTTCGGTCCTAGTTATGGCTTATTCGTTCCACGTCACATATACTTTATTGACGCGACAGGATCTTTCGGTCCTTGGACTAATTTATTCGTTCCACGTCACAGATACTTTATTGACGCGACAGGATTTTTCGGCCTTAGTTCTGGTTTATTCGTTCCACGTCACATACTTTATTGACGCGACAGGATCTTGTGGTTGGTTTTTCTGGCTCTCTTCCGGAGAAAATCGAGGGTAGGCGACATTATATTTACGAGTAAGAGAATCTTTATTTATTTAGGTCGATCGCTCGAGTGGCGAGATTATACAGAGGGTGTTTTTCGGCACTAATCAAGTTTCTTATCGTTTTGCTCTTCCACTAATTTACAGTCGCACGTGCGCTTCGCAAGTAGGGTTCAGTCTGGATATTGATATCAATTCTGTCATTAAGATTTTTTTATAGGAACATTAATAGCCTATATATGTTTAATTTAGCAATGTGCCAGATTAAAAAAATCATTTTTTTTTGTCTCTCAAGGGTCGTGCATAAATTACGTGAAGTTTTTTTTCTGAAATTTTAAACCAGGAGCCCCCTTTTCTCAGGGTAGGTGAGTTTTGCCCCCCCCCCTCCAACCCTATGTTACATAATTTTTGCCAAATTAATTTTTTTCGTTTACTTATTTAGGGGTTATCCAAAAATTGCGTAAGGCGATTTGGCGGAGGAGGGATTTGGTAAAATCTTACTGTTTTTTAGGAATTAATAAAATAGTACAACTTTTAACCAAGCAGTTGAATTTTTCAGAGGAAAGATGAATTTTCAACCAAGAAGATTAATTTTCTACCAAAACGACGAATTTTCAAGAAAATAAATAAATTTTTAACCGAACAGTTAATTTTTTAACAATAATTTGTAATATTCAACAAATCACAAAATTTTTCAACCAAGTAGTTGAATTTTTAAACTAAAAAATATCAATTTTTAACCAAAAATACAATGGTTAAATTTTTATCACAAAAAATTTAATTTGAACAAAAAAAACAACGTTTTTACAACACAGTTGAATTTTTCACCAAAAAGTTGAATTTTCTACTGAACTGTTGAATTTTCCAGTGAACAAGACGAGTTTTCCGCAAAAGCAGTTGAATTTTCAGCCCAAAAAAATGAATTTTCAACAAAAATTTTAAAATTTAACCAAATAGTTTAATTTTTAACTAAAAAATTAGAATTTTTAATGAAAAAGTTCATTTTCAGCCAGCAGTTTGAAGTTTTAACCAAGTTGTTAAATTTGCAGTTAACAAAATTAATTTTTAACAACAAAAAAATGAATTTTCAACAAAATAAGTAAATTTTTAACCGAATAGTTTAATTTTCAAGCAAAAGGATTATTTTTTGTACCAAAAAAGTTGAATTTTCAACAAAATAAGTATATTACTAACCGAATAGATTAATTTTTAATTAAAAAGATCATTTTTCTACCAAAAAAGACGAATTTTCAACAAATTACATAAATTTTCAATCATAAAGTTGAATTTTTAAACTAAAAAGATCAAATTTTAATCAAAAATTCAATGGTTAAATTTTAATTACAAAAATTTTATTTTCGCCAAAAAAGCGAAATTTCTACAGAACAGTTGAATTTTTCACCTAAAAATCTGAATTTTCAAGAAAAAAGTTTATTTTTAATTAAATTGTTAATTTTTAATTAAAAAATGTAATTTTTAACAACAAAAAATGAATTTTCAACAAAGTAGTTAAGTTTTCTACCAAAAAAGACCAATTTTCAACGAAATTAATACATTTTTAACAGAATAGTTGAATTTTCAACCAAAAAGATTAATTTTCTACCATGAAAGACGAATTTTCCAATCAAAAAGATGAGTTTTCTAAAAAAATGAATTTTCAAGCAAACTGTCAAATTTTCAGTTAACAAAATTAATTTTTAATAAAAAAATGAATTTTTTAACAAAGTAGTTGAATTTTCTACCAAAAAAGACAAATTTTCAACAAAATAAATCAATTTTCAACCGGAATGTTGAATTTTCAACCAAAAATAATATAATTACATTTTTATTACAAAAAATTAATTTTCAATAAAACAGTTGAATTTTCTATCAAGTAAATTTATTAAGTTAAATTTTGCCGATTGTACTGGTCAAATAATTTTTGGAGAAACGAGAAAAAATCTGCCTCGGCCTGGATTCGAACCGGAAATCGCCACTATTCACGAGTGGAGCGTTCAACCAGTTGAATTAATTTTAAATCAAAAACAGTCTAATTTTTAGCAGCAACAAAAAAACGATATTTTTACAAAATAATCAATAAAAAAATAGAAAACTAAAATTTTTTGAAATTTAACGAATGATTTTTGGATTATCTTCTATTCTTGTCTGACTATTGGTAGATTTCCTAATAAACTACGTCTCCATCTGCTTTCTATAAATATTTATTTAAAAAAATGTTTTAAATAAAAAAATAATTAAAAAAATAAATAATAAAATGATCCGAAATAATTTGCTAAAATTTTGCAAATGATTTTTGGATTATCTCCTATTCTTGTCTGACTATTTGTGGATTTCCCTTCTTAAATCTAACGAATGATTTTTGATATATTTTGTATTCTTATCTGACTCTTTTTGGATTTCCTGATAAAAATTTTAACTCTATCTCCAGCTGTTTTCTATCAATCACTATCAATCACTATCAATCTTTATTAAAAAATAATTTTTTTATAATAACAAATAATAAAAAATAGACCAAATAATTTTCTGAAATTTAACAGATGATTTTTGGATTGTCTTCTATTCTTGTCTGATTATTTGTCGATTTCCTAAAAAAAATTTGATCTCTATCTCCATCTGTTTTTATCAATCAGTATCAATCCTTATTTGACATTTTTTTTAATAACAAAAAAATATACAAAATAATTTTCTGAAATTTTACAAATGATTTTTGGATTATCTTCTATTCTTGTCTGATTATTTGTGGATTTCCTAAAAAAAAATTTGATCTCTATCTCCATCTGTTTTTTCTCAATCAGTATCAATCCTTATTGGACATTTTCTTTAATAACAAAAAAATATACTAAATAATTTTCTGAAATTTTACAAATGATTTTTGGATTATCTTCTATTCTTGTCTGATTATTTGTGGATTTCCTTTCTGAAATCTAACGAACGATTTTTGGTATAATTTCTATTCTTATCTGCCTCTTTTTTTGGATTTCCTGATACAAATTTTAACTCTATCTCCAGCTGTTTTCTATCAATAACAATCAATCTTTATTAAAAATTTATTTTTTTTATCGAAAATAATAAAAAAAAGATCAAATAATTTTCTGAAAATTTACAAATGATTTTTGGATTATCTTATATTCTTGTCTGATTATTTGCGGATTTCCCAATAAAAATTTGATCTATATCTCCATCGGTTTCTTATCAATTAGTATCAATCCTTATTTGACTTTTTTTTTAATACCAAAAAAATATACGAAATAATGTTCTGAAATTTAACGAATGATTTTTGGATTATCTTCTATTCTTGTCTGACTATTTGCGGATTTCCTAATAAAAATTTTAACTCTATTTCCAGCAGTTTTCTATCAATCACAATTACTCTTTTTTGAAAAATTATTTTTTATAATCGAAAATAATAAAAAAAAGTTCAAATAATTTTTTGAAATTTTACAAATGATTTTTGGATTATCTTCTATTCTTGTCTGATTATTTGTGGATTTCCTAATAAAATTTTTTAATCTACCTCCAGCTGTTTTCTATCAACCACTATCAATTTTTATTAAAAAAAATTTTTTTTTCAATAAAAAATAGACCAAATAATTTTCTGAAATTTAACAAATGATTTCTGGATTGTCTTCTATTCTTGTCTGATTATTTGTGGATTTCCTAATAAAAATTTGATCTCTATCTCCATCTGTTTTTTATCAATCAGTATCAATCTTTATTTGAAATTTTTTAAATTAAAAAATAACAAAAAATATACAAAATAATGTTCTGAAATTTAACGAATGATTTTTAGATTATCTTCTATTCTTGTCTGACGATTTGTGGATTTCCTAATAAAATTTTTAACTCTATCTCCATCTATTTTCTATCAATCACGATCAATCTTCATCTGCAGTTCCATGTTAAAATTTCGATCGATTGGCATATAAAATAAACGGTGTGCTTTGAGACTCATAAATTTTCTCAAGATTACATAAATTCCATATTAGCTGCCTGAAAATGGCAGGTTCACTTATTGATTCTGAATTTTATAGAATCACACATTTGCACGGACTCTTAACTTCGGATGGAAACTTGACGTTTTCGATTCACGAATTCTCATTTTCTGATTAATTTAAATTTAACAAGGAATCTGTATTATCATTAGAGAATAACAAAAAATATTTAACGTCTTTTCAGACTGGATGGAGCTATGAAAGAAAAAGTATTTTAAATAATTTTTTTTCTGAAAAAAAATCTTCTCCTTTCGCTCCGCTGGGAATTGAACCAGAAAACTACTGATTTCTGGCCCGGTGATTTCCTACTAAGCTACTAGAGAGGTCGAGAGAAGAAACTTTTTTCAGAAATACACGCATTATTTTGCTAGATGGTACAAATAAATTTTACAAGGAATCTGTATTATCATTGGAGAATAACAGAAAATAATTAACGTCTTTTCAGACTAGATGGAGCTATGAAAGAACAACTATTTTAAATAATTTTGTTTTTTTTGAAAAAAGATCTTCTCCTTTCGCTCTGCTGGGAATCGAACCACAGAACTACTGATTTCCGGTCAGATGATTTCCCATTAAGCTACTAGAGAGATCGAGAGAAGAAACTTTTTTCAGAAATACGCGCATTATTTTGCTAGATGGTACAAATCAAATTTTACAAGGAATCTGTATTATCATTGGAGAATAACAGAAAGATTTAACGTCTTTTCAGACTAAATGGAGCTATGAAAGAAGAATTATTTTAAATAATTTTTTTCTGAAAAAAAATCTTCTCCTTTCGCTCCGCTGGGAATTGAACCACAGAACTATTGATTTCCATGAAGGTGCTTTCCCATTAAGCTACTAGAGAGATCGAGAGAAGAAACTTTTTTCAGAAATACACGCATTATTTTGCTAGATGGTACGAATAAAATTTTTCAAGGAATCTGTATTATCATAAGAGAATAACAGAAAATATTTAACGTTTTTTCAGACTAGATGGAACTATGAAAGAAAAATTATTTCAAATAATTTTTTTCTGAAAAAAGATCTTCTCCTTTCGCTCTGCTGGGAAACGAACCACAGAACTACTGATTTCCGGTCAGATGATTTCCCATTAAGCTACTAGAGAGATCGAGAGAAGAAACTTTTTTCAGAAATACGCGCATTATTTTGCTAGATGGTACAAATCAAATTTTACAAGGAATCTGTATTATCATTGGAGAATAACAGAAAATATTTAACGTCTTTTCAGACTAGATGGAGCTATGAAAGAAAAATTATTATTATTATCTTTGTTTTCAGAAAAAAATTATTTAAAATAATTTTTCTTTCATAGCTCCATCTAGTCTGAAAAGACGTTAAATATTTTCTGTTATTCTCTAATGATAATACAGATTCCTTGAAAAATTTTATTACCCATCAGAAAAAAATTATTTAAATTTAATTTTATTTGTAATGTGAGAAATATAAAATTAGTTCCAATTTGTTTGAATTATTTCTAAAGGAAGTTTTACAAAAATTTGAAATTAATTTAAATCTTAAGAAGATTTAAATTAATTTAAAAGAGAATGTAGTTTTTAAATATTTTGAAAAAATAAGTTTTTTTCAAGAATTTTGGAAGATTTTAAGAAAATCAACAAATTTTCTTAAGATTCCTGAAAAAACTTTAAATGATTTCCTAAAATTCCCAGAAAGACTGTAGAAGATTTTTAATAACAACTTTTCAATTTGGCTAGATTATAAAATTTTAGAAAAAATTCGAATAAGTTTAAGAGATATTTAGAAGTTTTCAAAAGATTGAAAAATATGGCAATTTTGTTAATTTTGAAAGAATTTTTATTATTTGAGAAAGAATTGAAATTATTTTAAAAAAAAATCAGTTTAATTTAGTTTAGTTCCGGGAAAGCTATCGAAAAATTGAAATTAAAATGAATATTTTTGACGATTTCGAAATAAAATTTTTTAACCTTCTAAGGATTTTGAAAACATTCAAGATAATAACAGAATTTTCTAAAATTTCCTGGGAAAACATAAAATGATTTTTGATTTGGAAACACTTATTTTAAAATAATATTTCAAAAGTTTTAAAATGTTCCAAAAATATTTTCAATATTAAAAAAAAAAAAAAGAATTTGGGAGATTTTGAGGCAAGTTTTTTAATTCTGGAGAATTGAGAAACATTTTTAGGAAAAATTCGAATTATTTTAAACGTTATATTAGAGTTTTAGAAGGTTTGAAAAATAATAAAAAATAATTTGAAATTTAAAAAGGTTTCGAAAAATAAAAATTTCCAATTTTTTTTTTTTTTGAAGACCTATTTTCTAATGAAAATATGAAAAGAGATTTCGAAAAATGTCGAAAAAATCTTGATGATCTAAGGCAATTTTTATTATTTTGAAACATTTTACAAAATTTTCGTAATAATTCCAGTCAGCTTAAAAGTTATTTAAAAATGTTAGAAGTTTTGAAGAGATAATAAATATTTCAAAACTTTGAATGTTTTCCTAAAATTTATAAAATATTTTTAAATTTCTTTCAAACTTTTGAAAGTCTTGAATATCTTTTAAACCGACTCAAATTTTTCTTCAGATTTCGTAAAATTTTGTAAAATAAAAAAAATTCTTTAAAATTTTCTAGATATTTTTCGACATATCTGATATATTCAAAAATATTTTTGAATTAAAAAAAAAAAAACTTAAAAAATAAATAGTGATCGAAAATTTTTATTTTGTATTAAAAAGTTAGTTTTCTTTTATTTATTTTTTATTTTTTTAGAGAACAGGTGGAGATAGACTTAAAATTTTTTTTTTCAGTTTTTTTTTAAGTTAAAATTTGGTTGAAATTTGTTCTTCTTGTCCGAATAATATTTTTTGGTTAAAAATTCAACTAGTTTGTTAAAAATTCGTTTTATTTTTAAATCTGTTTAAGTTGAGGATTTAACTATTTTCTTGAAAATTAGTCTTTTAAGGTTTGATTAAAAGTTAAAATATTTTTTTGTTGAGATTGCAACCATCATTTTTCGTTTGAAAATTCAAATTTTTTTGGCTGAAAATTCTACTTCTTTTTGTTTGAAAATTTAATTATTTAGTTGAAAATAAACATTTTTATTGAAAATTTTTATTTTCGGAAAATTAATCTATTTTGGCTCGGGATTCAAATTTTTTTTTCAATTTACCTTTTTTGCATGAATTTATCTGTTTTTTATTTAAATTAAAGTATTTTTTTGATAAAATATCAATTATATATTACATTTTTGGTTGAGCATTAATCTTTTTTAGTTAAAAATTCTTGGTTACTACTTGGTTAAAAGTTAAACTAGTTTATTAAAAATTCATTTTTTTGGTTGAAAATTTATAATTTCAGTTGAGAAATTTATCTCTACGTTTTGAAATTAATCTAATAATTGTTTAAAAATTAATTTTTTCAACTATAATTTTTTTATTTTTAGTTGATAATTAGTTGAAGATTCAACTTTTTTTGTTTTCAGAAATTTTTTTTTATGAATACAGCAGTTTTTGCATTAAATTAAAATATTTTGTAGGTTGAAAAAGCAATTATGTATTTGACAATTTATCTTTTTCGGTTTAAAATTCAACTTTTTTGTTGAAAATTAACGTTTTTGTTAAAATTTTATTTTGTCATATTTGAAATCTTCCAACATTTTTTTGAATTTTCTGAAGAATCTCAGAAAAATTATATTTATATAGCCCTCACAAAAATTAAAAAAATTAATAGTTACTCAAAATTTGTATTTTATACTCCAAATTATTTTTGCCCTCAAACCGAAAAATTAAATTAAGTAAATTAAGTAAATTAAAGTAAAATTAAATATGAAGACGAATGGTATTAGTATTAAAAACATAAAAAATCATTAATTTTCTTTTAAGTTTTCTATACAGGAGAAAAAATTATACATGGTGAAAAATATTGTTTATAATTTTAATTGGTTTATTATATTTTTTATAAAAACAAATAAAAATTTGAAAAAATAAAAAATTTTCCACTCTGTATGTAATTTTCCCGCCCGGAAATATATGTGAAAGTCTGTTATTGTCCTATATTGCTTTTCTACAGACACCCAGTACACTAGGGGTTTTCATAGCAACGGGGTTGTCCCCTAAAATTTACCCCATGCCGCTTTTCGTATCGATTGGATCCTGGCATTTGAACTTGTCCGAAAACCATAGAATATTGAACACTATTGAAAATTCATGTGGGTTAGGGTGGTCCAAAAATGCATCGGAAATATTTTTTTCTTGAATTTTTCATGGGGTGCAAGCCCTATGCAGTTTCCCCATAAGAAAAAAGGACGTTTTTGTAAATTTAAATCAGAATCGTCAATATTAGCTGAATCGAGTTGAAACTCAAAATTTTTCTTCATAAATAGCCATGAAATAGAAATAAAATATTAGTTTTTAAATATCACCCCCATAAGTATTTTTCATAGGGTCTTAAAAAAACCCCATAAGTGAAAAAATGAGTTTTGCGAGTTTTTGGTGCTAATTATGTTTTTTTTTGCAGTTTTTAATTTCAAATTGTTTTTAGTACATTGAATACTACTTTATACTGATAACTCTATGTTTAGATAAATTGTTTAAACAATTTATTTTTGTTTTTAGCAATTTTATGTTAGAATAGAGATAGAAAGTCGCGGTTTTTTAAACAATATTCCACTTTTTGTCCAATTTTCAATTAGAGTGAGGTAATAAAATGTTGACAAAAATAATTGTTTGAACAATTCACTATTGTTTATGACTATCTTCTCTTAGACAATTGCTAGAGAGATGCGGTTTCTTTAAAAATGTTTAATTTTATTTGTTCATAAATAAAAAGTAAAAAAAAACTAAAGCATTACTCTAAGCGAAGATAGTTATAAACAATGATTAATTGTTTAAATAATTATGTTTGTTAATTTGCATTAATTATTACCTCACTAAGTAAAAAGTGGGTGAAAAGTTAAACATTTCAGAAGAAACCGCAACTACCTAGCATTAATAAAGAAGACGATAGTTATAAACAATAATAATTTGTTGAAATAATTATTTTTGCTGAATAATATCAATTATTAACTCACCATGAGTGAAAAGTAGATAAATAGTTGTAAATTTCAGAAAAAAGCGCAATTTCCTAGCATTATACAAATAGAATATTATTAAAAATTATAATAAATTGTTTAAACAATTAATTTTGGTAACTTTAAGTATTCATTCTATTCACTCCTATTGAAAATTGGACAAAAAGTGGACAATTTCTAGAAAAACTGCAATTTTCTAGCATTATTCTAATAGAATATTATTAACAATTAAATTAATTTTTAAACATTTATTTTTGTTAGCATTAATTATTACTGCAATCTGTTTGAAAATTGGATAAGAAGTGGAAAATTTTTTAAAAAACCGTGACTTTTTATCTACTTATCTTTTTTAGTTCAAAAATTTTTCTACTATTTATTTTGTTGAAGATTCGTTTTTTTGTTTTCAAAATTAATTTTTTTGATTGAAAATTTAATAATTTTGTTGAAAATTCAACCTTTTGTTTGAAAATAACTTTTTTTTTCAAAAATTCATATTTTTGGGTTAAAAATTCAACTGTTTTGTAAAAAAACTCGTCTTGGTGACAACAAAAATCAACAATTCAGTAGAAAATTCAACTGTTTGGGAAAAATTCAACTGTTTTGTAAAAACTTCGTTTTTTTTTTTGTTGAAAATTAATTTTTTGTAATAAAAATTTAATTGTTGCATTTTTGGTGAAAAATTGATCTTTTTCAGTTCAAAAATTCTTCTACTATTTATTTTGTTGAAGATTCGTTTTTTTGTTTTCAAAATTAATTTTTTTGACTGAAAATTTAATAATTTTGTTGAAAATTCAACCTTTTGTTTGAAAATAACTTTTTTTTTTTTTTAAATTCATATTTTTGGGTTAAAAATTCAACTATTTTGTAAAAAAACTTGTCTTGGTGACAAGAAAAATCAACAATTTAGTAGAAAACTCAACTGTTTGGGAAAAATTCAACTGTTTTGTAAAAACTTCTTTTTTTTTTGTTGGAAATTAATTTTTTGTAATAAAAATTTAATTATTGCATTTTTGGTGAAAAATTGATCTTTTTTAGTTCAAAAATTCTACTACTTGGTTGAAAATTCGTCTTATTTATTAAAAAATTTATCTTTTTAGGTTGCAAATTCAACTATTTACTTTGTTAAAAATTCGCTTTTTTTTTGTTAAAAATTAATTTCTTTGACTGAAAATTCAATAATTTTGTTGAAAATTCAAACTTTTGTTTGAAAATATCCTCTTTTGTTGAAAATTCATATTTTTGGGTTCAAAATTCAATTGTTTTGTAAAAACCTCGTCTTGGTGACAAGAAAAATCAACAATTTAGTAGAAAAATTCAACTATTTGGTGAAAAATTCAACTTTTCTATAGAAAATTCGTTTTTTTGTTG
>CAKNYM010009344.1:0-21595 GCA_932195095.1 Andricus curvator | reverse complement strand
GCGAACTTTTGGGTTTCTATTATACGATGAACAGAAACGAGCGTGAAGCGCGAGGTTCACATGATGATCAAACGAAATATCGAGCGCGAAGCGCGAGTGTCGTGATGAGAATGTGTTCCTTAAGGTCGATAGAACCTTAAGTAAATTAGTTCTTCTTTTCATGTAAAACTGACATAATTAAACCAAAAGCAGGTCATAACGATGAAGCTTTAAGAGAGTAATAGCCCGCGAAGCGTGCACTAGCGAGGACACGAAGTGTGAAAACCTAGACGACAAATGTGTCCGAGCGCGCAGCGCGAGGTGAATACAATATCGAGCGCGAAGCGCGAGATGAATACCCAATCGAGCGCGAAGCGCGAGATCCAACAGGTGCGCGCCCTAGGCGCGCTGAAACTTGCGAGCGAAGCGAGCCGCGCGCGAAGCGCGCTATGAGAATGTGCCCGCGAAGCGGGCAGATTTTTTTTGTTGGAAAAATGAGATTTCAACACTAATAATAAACTGCATATCAAAGCAGCCAGAGTGGAGCAATTTTAATGTTAAAAAGCTTGAAAAGCATATAAGAAAATATTACAAAAAATCCCCCTTTTTAAAAAAAAGGTCACGAGAACAATTTAAAAAGAAAACATCAAGCCTTTTTTGCTTTGGTTTCAGAACAGTCTTATCATATTCAGCGAACAAAAAAAAAGAATAAAACTGGGCGTTCAAGTACATTTAACTAGGTTCAAATTAAGCTCGAAATTAAGGTATAAATAGGAAAAGAAAACACAATTTCTCTGAAAAACGGGTCTAGTGATTTTTTTCTAGTCCTAAAATAGTCGTAATGTATACCAGAAACAAAAGCAAACAAAAAGTCAAGAGTGCTAGCACATTTGGGTTGAGTTCAATCAAGGCCGATGGTAATATATTTCCTGATTTCATGTATTCACAATCTTAAATTGATTTTCTAATTGGGAGATATCTACTTTGTAAGGTTTGTTGTTATTTGTCCTCTTTTCTCTTTTTAGTTCAGTTTTGACTTTCCTGTCGGGCACTGATTGTCATCTTGAAGAAACTGAGTCCAACGCATTATAAAAACGCCAAATTGTGAAAAAAGTCTAATTTGTACCGCTCTCGAGATGAATTGTAAATTCTAAAATCAGAATTCATATTCCGCTACAAAGTGTTTTCAATTCCAATAAGTTATCATATCACAGTGTCAAGTGTTTTTCAATTTTCATATTATTCTTAAGTGTATCAGTGATTTCACAAAACTCCCCGGATAGTACAAAAGTTTCCCTGAACATTCCTGGAACATTCCAATAAAAGCTTCGGAGAATTCCAATAAATGTTCCAGGAAGGATCCCGGAAGTAGGTCAATGTCCGCGTATCCAGGTAGGTGCCCTAGTCAGGTTCGGGGAACGTGAGTGAACAATGTTCCAGAAAAATGTTCCAGGAAGGTTCCCGGAAGTGGGTAAATGTCCACATATCAAGGAAGGTGCCCAAGGAAGGTTCCGGGAATGTTCATAAGACATTTTTGCATTATATTAATTATTTTTATATAATGCGAAAATTTTTCGCGAACATTCCGAGAAGGTTCCTGGTAGTAGGTAATTGTCCGTGCATCAAAGAAGGGTCCCAAGGAAGATTCCGGGAATGTTCGTGGACAATGTTCGCATTATAAAAATTTAATTAATTTAATGAATTAAATTCCTCACGAGCATTTCCGGAACCTTCCTTGCGAATCTTCCAGGATATGCGAACATTTACCTATTTCCAGGAACCTTCCTGGGACATTTTTCGGAATTCTCCAAACCTTATATTGGAATGTTCCAGGAATGTTCAGGGAAACTTTTGTGCTATCCGGGTCTATTGTTCTATCCAGATTAGCTCCCAATTGGTGTCTAATCTAGTCCTAAGCCATACAATTTCGTTACACTTCTAATCAGCACCACATTATTCCGTCTCAATAGTGCCACATTTGCTTTTAAATGGTCTATGCTGGGACCTATCAGAATCCCAAAGTTTTTCTCGGAGGCGCGAAGCTATCACTGGTTGCGAGATGGATGAAGAGAGCTGTCATCCTAGGGTCGCTCCGTGTCTTCAAAGCAAGAGGATTTCGTGGTACATGGCCATAGGTGTGACTCACCGCAGTTCTACTGGGAGTAATTGTAACGTAATAAGTAATGAGTAATGTAATTTTAATGAATAGCAGTTGCTCCCAGTGGCACCCCATTCCAATTATTCGAACAAATCCAGCAATATGTAGATATTCAATAAAAAATTTAGAATACGGTATCATTATGCATTGTGTTAAAATGTCACGAATTTCTTTTATTTGTCAAGATAAAACTTTAAACGGATTACTTTTTTTCAGTTTAATTCTGATGTTTCATGTTTTTCACACCCTTGAATTCTAGCGGAATCAATTGAAGCAGTTTATGCTGAATGCTGATTTACGGGCAGGTTAACCGAGAAAGCTCGAAAATTGCACGCGCGATATTCGATTTCGTTTTATTTGAGCAAATCCGCAGGACAAGCTGCCTCTGCTGGAATTAATCCCCTTAAGTAATTGGGTTAAAGAGGGAAGAGCCCGGTACACGCGTATTATGTACGAAAAGTCGTTGCCCTCCCTGCCACTACTAAACTGCAGTCCCAATCCTCGATCCACTTTCACATTTTTCCCTACACTCCGGTTTCAAGAAGCAACGCACCAACTATTGGAATCTTCGAAATTCCATGTGTGCACATATGTATTTGTATGTGCTGTAAAAAGGACTATAGGCTTCACCATCGATTTCCAATATTTTAAGGAATAATTGGATGAACATTGAAATACTCCGTATTGTACATTGTAGCACTCGATCGCGTATTCAGAGCAGAAGATGAATATACGCACAAACGGCTTTATGTTCCGATTTTAATTGATGAGGCTTGAGTAATGCTCTCAGGGATATATTGGAAATATAAAGAATATTTGCGAAAGATTTTTAAGCGGTTGGATGATACCAATAGTAATAATAAAAATTTCACAGGTTTTTAAATATATACTTTCTTAATTAATGAATTTAATAAATTACACACTCAGAGAACTTTTTCATTCAAATTATAAAGAAATCAATTTTCTTGATTTTATATTTAGTTTATATTTTTAATAAATCTGTTTGATTAGAATTTTTGTGTGTGTACGTGTAATGTGAAAGGACATTTATTATCAATAAGACTCAAATTATGATATAAATATGGCGAAAAAATTCACTGATATCGTTAGGAAATTTCCCAGAAATTAAGTTCAAGAAAATTGTTGAAATACCTTGCAAATTTACCGAAATTAGTAGAGAATTTTCCAGACATCATTTCTGAGAAAATTACTCAATTTTACAGTGTGGATATTACACACAACGCCCATGTTTATTGATTTTTATGTTATTCTTTTACATGAAATGGTCGTTTTTGTTGGAAAAATAGTACTGTAATGCAATTTCTGCTTTAAAATATGTGTCAGAAGAGTGAATATGAAAAAACAGTTTCAGCTGAAACGGCATAGTCTTTGGCATAAATTAAGTACAGATATATTTACAGCAAAATCGGAAAGACTGGAGCATAAGAATGTTATTTTTAATTAGCTAAAGTATTATTTTAAACTTCTGATATCATAAGCTGGTTCTATCAACGTTCTGAGTATATTCAAATTATTTAAATCTTGCAACATCACATACGGGGCACGACGGCGCGGCGTGAGCCAGAGACTAATAGTTGGATTTTGCCACATACTTTACTTTGATTGATAAGAAAACATTTATTTAATTTTGAACATGCCTCGAGTAAGTTTTCTTCATTACATTCGACTCTCCGGAATCATCAACTTGCATACTTTTTATTTTACAATGTTCATATTGTTTAAATAAACCGTCAGTAATATGACGTCCACCGTACCTCAGTGTATGGGGTACGCCGGTCAAAATACAACACCCATGTGTAAATCAAATGTCAAATAATGTTATTTATATTTATATTTATATTATATTTATAAATAATGTTTATTGCTGTACTATGTGTTTTAATTGTAGGTTGCTAGTATTTGCTGTTGATCATTGCTGGTGGTTGTTATTCACCGTTCTTGGGGATAATTTTTTTTTTGCAGAGTGATAGTACTGGCTATGGGTTGTTATAGTCCATTTCTGTGTTAGGTATTTTAGTTGATGGGGGTTATTACTAGATCTTTCATCATTGACCGTTGCTAGGGATTGTTTTTTACCATTAGTGTTTACCATTGGTGTGGCTTATTTTCCGTTGCTATAGGAGTTGGTATTGCCGAATGCTAATATTTGTTCAACACAGCTGGTAGTTGTGAACATTTTCTATTGCTGGTCGTTATTAATTTTCATTACTAGAGATTGTACTAACCGCTACTACTGTCCGTCCAAAAAGTTTAGGCACTGCGATTTTTGTACAGATTTTCGTGAAAATCTCAGCAGAAAAAAATTCTGAAAATATGAGACAACATGCATGTTGCAGGTGAAGGTTTCACCAATACTGATACAGAGTTTCAAAATTTTCAGATGATTAGCGATTATTTCCGGGCGAGTGAAAGGTGAAAAAGCATAATAATCATATTATCATTTCAGAATAGTCAAATTTGAATGGCTGTAAGTCACTGAAAAAAATTATTAAAAATCTACAAAAATATATGAGTTTCGTTGATCCTTTCTGTGCCCAGTGGTGATATTTATAGTCAGAAATAATCATTTGTTAATAAGTTATTGACAAAAGAGTGGGGAGGTGTCATCTCCGGAACTAAGGAACGTACAGAGATGATTTTCAAAGTAAATTACACATTTTTGGCTTCTGACAATGTTGTGCGTATTACCAATGAGCAAAAAGTTGCACTTGAATGTTTAAAAAATTATTTTCTTCTTGGAAAAATACAAAAGGCTTTATAATAATCGAGGCAACCTTATCCCTTTTTTTTTGCATCAGGGCTTAGGGACTATGCAACTGTGTATGTGTGTGAGAGAGAAGATTGTGTTGCACGTGTAGCAATAGCGTCAGCAAGGTCCCATGCTGAGAGTGCGGTAGCCTCGATTATCGTTAAGCCTTTTGTATTTTTCCAAGAAGAAAATAATTCTTTAAACATTCAAGTGCAACATTTTGCTCATTAGTAATACGCACAACATTGTCAGAAGCCAAAAATGTGTAATTTGCTTCAAGAATCATCTCTGTACGTTCCTTAGTTCCGGAGATAACACCTCCCCACTCTTTCGTCAATAACTTATTAACAAATAACTATTTCTGACTCTACATATCACCACTGGGCACAGAAAGGATGAACGAAACCTATATATTTTTTGCAGATTTTTAATAATTTTTTTTCAGTGACTTACAGCTATTCAAATTTGAGTATTCTGAAATGATCATATGATTATTAATCTTATTCACCTTTCACTCGCCCGGAAATAATCTCTAATCATCTGAAAATTTTGAAACTCTGTATCAGTGTTGGCAATATCTTCACCTCCAACATGCATGTTGTCTCATATTTTTAGAATTTTTTTTCTGCTGAGATTTTCACGAAAATCTGCACAAAAATCGCGGTGCCTAAACTTTTTGGACGAACAGTAGAGCTCGTCAATAATCGTTGCTAGAGCTTATTATTCACCGTTGATAGGGAATGTTATTTTCCAGCAATAGGGGTAGGCAATAACTATTGCTAAATGTTTTAATTTACTGTTGTTTATGGTTAGTATTTGCCTTTGCTAGAGGTTGTTACAGACCATTGAAGGGGTTTTTCTTCCTATTACTAAGGGTTATTGTGGAGAGTTGCGAAGAGACTGTATTGAGAATAATATGTCATTGAACCTTACCAGGGAATGTTATTTTCTGGTTCTACGTAGGTGTAGGTATTTCTAGTGTTGAAACTTGTTATTTAACGTTGCTAGTGGTTAGTATTTCCAATGGCTAGCTGTTATTATTGACCATTGCAAGAGGTTATTTCTCGTTTCTATGGGTTACTATGTTCCGCTCATAAGAGTGGTTATTGAGTATGAATTGTTATTTTCTATTTCTAGGGCTAGATATTGCTATTGCTGAATAGTATTTTCATTTCTGAGGGTTTGTAAGCCAAAATATGCTAAAGTCTTAATTATATGGATAAAAAGTAAATGATGTAAAAAAATGGCTCTACACATTTTTAAAAATAAAATTACATTTTTTTTGTTAACAGGGAAACAACGAAGATATTCAGCGTTTAATCTTTGACCTCGACGAAGGAATGCCAAATTTCATTCGTCTGGATTACATTTTTGCAATATATAATATAATAATGTAATACGCTTCAAAAACTCTCAGAAAAATATTTTGTTGAGTCAACTAAAGGATTTTTTTTATTATAAGAACAAACCAAATGTACAAAAACAAATTTATAAAATTAACAAAACGAATCCACCAAAAACGTAACAGATTAAATCAAACAAGTTTGATCGAAAAAATTTGTGTTTACTGAACAGAAGTTTTTATTCAAATGAACCAAACTGCAGTCAATCGAACAATTTTTTTTTAATGAAAATAATTTGTTTCTAAGTTCGGTTAACAACTACATTGTCACTGCATTGGCACTCACAGCCACATTTACGACTTTTAATCTGCTTATCAACTCTCTGTAGGGTTGGTTGCACCTGGAGAAGAAGGGAGTGGCAAACTCATATCACCTATATTAATGAAGGAAAATGGAACGAAGAAGGGAGGAGGTGGTTGGACAGAGAGAAATTAAGATTATGGGACTATGTGAAGAGAGAATCTAAAGGTAAAGGAGAGGGAAAATGAAATTGAGCACGTGGGAATGAGAAAGAGGGAAACGACGCGATCGACAGTGACGAAGCATCCTGCTTCGTTAGAAGGAAAAAGAGAAAAGAGAAGACTGTGCCCGATTACTGTACAGTAGGCAGTATGCAGTGGGATATAATCCTCCAACTTTCGGTTCCCAACTATTAGAAACTATTAAAAGTGATATTGAAACGGATACTTCTGAAGTTTGCAAGAAGAATTCTTGTTACTTTTGAGCTTAAAAATGTATTTATTAATTGAAACTTTTATAGCAATAGAAGAGTAACTAGGTCATTTCAAATTAACTTCGAAACACTTGTCCCCCGCTCACTTCAAAGCCTTAATGCTTGAAATATTATATTTTATATTGTTTTGTGTAAACAGTATCCTAAACTATACATATAAGAATCATGACAAAAATCGAGACTAAAAGTGATTTTTATTAAGAATTATTTCATTTGTAAATATCGTGCATAAATGAAGTGCTTATTGTTCGCCTGGTCCAAATTATAGACTAGCTATTAGTTTTCATAGACATTTCATAGTTTATATATGTATATT
This sequence comes from Andricus curvator, assembly GCA_932195095.1. Taxonomy (NCBI): domain Eukaryota; kingdom Metazoa; phylum Arthropoda; class Insecta; order Hymenoptera; family Cynipidae; genus Andricus; species Andricus curvator. Next base: position 14,236 of record CAKNYM010009344.1, on the reverse strand, counting down.
TGATTTTTTTGCCTAATTATGTCATAGGTGCATTTCTTGAGCATTTAATACTTAAAAACGTAAAATATAAACGCTTTAATAACATTTAGCAAAAAAAGTGTATAATTTTTACGAAACTTGTGAGCAAATAGGGAGGCCAAGTGCCCGACTTCCCAATAGGGTGCCGCTCCCCCTTCACCGTATGGAAAAATGTTATGGCAGTCATGTGTCAGGTATGGCCCAGATCTGGTTTTATCTAGACTGTACAGTCTGGGAGATCTGATCTGGTACAGGTCTGGCGCTAATCTTGCTCAGGTCTGACATTATTTAGACCATCTTGTCTGAAAGGTCTGGTCGGGCCCAGGACTGTCGCTGATCAGCTATCCAAAATCCAAGACGTTATAAGTTCGATCAGCAAATTCTTTTTTAACATATTTCGAAAAAGTTACAGGGTGTCTAAAATGATAGAAAATAAGGCATTCACAGTATCAAAACAAGACTTTTTTCTTATCACATTGCCAGTATGTTCTAGTTGAGGTTTAACGCTGATGAGCTAAATACAATTATAGTGAAAAATAATATTTTTCCAAGTCATTAAAAAATCATTCGAATTCTGCCAGTGGCTGACCAGCCTTCAACTAGTGGCTAATTTGCCATTAACTAGCTGCTAACGAGCCAATAACTAGCGGCTGAACATTTGGTCTGGCCTAGGGCTAGCCAAAAAAAAGTTGTGCTTTCAGCCAGGCCCAGGCCGGACCATCTGGTCAGCGTCAAGACCAAGGAAACTGTATGGCTTAGGACTAGATTGGACAGATTAATCGGGTGCTAATCTGGCAAAAGTGAGTGGGTCTAAACACAATTAGAAACTATACTGTTGACTGATACTGTTTTTATTTTGCACAAAATAATTCTATTAGAAGTGCGCAAGAAAAATATAAAATTGCCTAGTTGTAGGCTCATGGAGCCACGACCACGATTGTTCTCGGCACGATCAATCACAACGCAACTGGTGGTATATGTTATCCGAATCGTCATTTCTCAGTTCCCAGATCAAGTTGGGAACATCACTTATTTACTTCACAATAATCAAAAAAATGCAAGACAGTTGACAATGTGATATGATTTTCTAATGGAATTAAAAAAACTTTGTGGTGGAATAAGAATTTTTACTTTATGTACAATTCATCGCGAGTTGGATACGAATTAGATTTGTGTCTAAATTTAGCATTTTTACGACCTCTCCTAGTGAAAGACAAAATCAGATCAAAAGACAAAGGTAGGAAACTTCAATCAGTATTTCAATCAGTTTAAAGAGTGTAGCGCGTTAGACTCAGTTTCTCCAATACGACCACGAAAGTCAAAACTAAACTAGAAAGAGGAAAGAGGGCGCCGCCCAGCTGACTCAGCAGTCCACCACACTAACACTATTAATGCTTCCCAGCAGAGGTCGAAAGAGTTCGAGCGCCAAACCCTAAGAAAAACGACCGGATGGATCAATTGCGACAGGGACAAACTCCAAGTAACTACAAACCTTACTAGGAATTGTAAAAATTTTCCATTTGGAAAATCAATTCAAAATTGTAAATAAATAGCGTCGGGAAATATATACTTATTGCATTTTCTAGACTGCTGTGGCACCTTTGCACAAGTGTTTATATAATTAATGTCGAATAACAGTTTTTCAACTCACGTTGATTTCGCTATCTAGAATATCTATACCTGGTTGGTCTGTAAGAATTAAATAATGAATCATTCAATCATTATACAGATTTGACAATGACAAACTTTCGCCTTATTATAAAATATATTTATTATATGAATAGCACCAGTATTGGATCCGATTAGACCATCCGGATTGGACGAAATGATCAAATCCATATTTGCGCCCCATTAGAAAATTTCTATACTATAAAAGGCTCAATAGAATCAGCATGGGACACGATTAGGTAGATTTGACAAAGCCAGACTTGCGCCCCATTAGACTTGATTCTGCCACAAAATATGCCCACACCGGCTGTTTTGAGGAAATATTATATGAAAATTTGTGAGAAGAAACCATTAAAAATATCAGTTTTATAAATGTGAAATATCTAAAGTCATCTATGTCCACCTCAAGATGAAGTTCGGTGTATAGAGAGCAACATAACCTATTTTCACGTTTATCATATAATACGTGTTTCAAAACTATGGATATGTTCAAAATGACTAGAGTTTAACTCAAACCCGGATTTGTAAAGTGTGACAATGCGAATGTGCCAAAAGTGTGGAGATTCATGTGGATCAATTTGGGGAGACACACATTTTTTCACTCTTTCGTTTCAAGGTCACAAAGTTGATTGAAAAGGGCTTTCGATACTTTTTTTAAAATATTTTTTTTTCACAGAAATGAAGTATTTCACCCTTTTTTTAAAACTACTATCATTTTTAGAGTTTTTTGCAGTATTCAAAAAATATATTATCTAAAATGCCTGTAACAACCCCATTGATAAATAGACCAGAAGAAAAAGTGATGGTCTATTAGAAAAGGGCACATTGTGCCAATATGAAGTTACGTATGGGAACATATAGTTGGCTAAATTCCCGATATTTTAGGTCCATAACAATCCCTTTAGGCTGTACAACGAGGAACCGGTCACTTTTGGAGATGGAACTATGAAAATTCGCTTTCTAAAAAATTGAGTTTAATGCTGGCTTCAAACATAAAATTTACCCACTTCCCGTCACTTTCGGGACATAAGTATAATGTCACCAGATACAGCATACATTAAAATATGATTTTCCATCGAAAACCCAAAATCGATATTTTGAACCTTCTTCACAAATACGCGAATATCTCAGAAAATACGATCAACAAAGTGGGCCCTTTTCTTATAGACTATCAAATGTTGGCAATTGAAAAATTTTTCAAGTTCGAATGTCGTATGTGAAAAGTGGTGATTTCTTTCGTTATATTTGTTTATTTATGAAATAATTGAAAATCTTTTTCGGAAATTAAGCTCGACTATTCTCTTCTAAATTTTATTAGCTATAAAAAATATTCAAATCGGTTAAGAATTGTAGTCTAAATAATTATAATTTTAACCAAAAAGTTCACTCGTTTACTTCTGTTTAGTGCTCGACTATTAGCGCCTTACTATTTTGACAACGCCTTCACTCTATATTCTCTATAAACTCTATAAACGGGAAATCCTACAGAAAAAAGCTAAGGTTTCAATTTTGTTTTAGGTCATTTTCTTACAAACTAATTCTGAATTTCATCACTAATGTTCGCTTTCATTATCAATGTCCATTCTGAAGAACTAGTGAATTTCCTTCAATGTTCCTATTGCTCAATATTCAATTATGGTTTAATTTTTTTCAGTAAGTTTTAAAGCCGTTTTTCTTTTTCAGAATGAAACGTTTTCTTTTTCTGTGTGGTCGTGCAGAACTTTCCGACGAGTATTAAATCAATTTTCCGGACGAATAGACACCGCGAAATTAATGTAGTAAAATGGGAGGTATGGTGCAGTAGATAAAGAAGTTATTTTACGATTGGACTGGGGTGATTCTCATGAATTAGAGAGGTCGAGCCGAATGTCCTTGAGTTCGACCCTGACCTCGCCTATAGTCTCGTTAATGTCAGGATCGATTCGGTCCTTTGAGTCCTTATAGGGTTTCGTGCGCATTCATCGACCGGGTGTCTAACAGTTACTCTATAAACACGCATTATTGCGCCATAATGGTTAACATTGGCTGACGTATAGCAGTTAGTAAAACTTTAGATTTAAACAGTATTTTTTTTTAACCAACAACAGATGTCAATGCTGTAAGTCTTTTCTAGTTAGGAAGTTTATTTCACTCTTAGACTCTGATTCCTAAATAAATACCTGATATCTATTATGAATGAGTTTACCCGTCGCCATCATGGCCTACTCCCACCCCTTATACCCTCTACAAATTCTCATTTATAGCCCCTCATTTTTTCCTATCACTCCTCGCTCAATTTACCCTTTTCCCTCTTACCGCCCCCTCCAGAATATATGTTAGCCCACAAGATATATTTTCCACGCTTTCCTTTCGGCAGCCCCTCTGAATCTGTATTACACTCGTTCCAATCCCTTTCCAATCTCCCCCTCCCCCTTAAGTACTCTTCTGTATACAATTCAATTATTATCTACTCTTTGTTCCTCGCTCTCATCGCCACTGATTCAGACCCATCTACCCCTTTTCCTCCTCAAGAACCCCTAGACCTCCATTAATTTACGTCTCATCCTTTCAACCATCAACCTTGTCACCTCTAACCCCTAAGCCCCTCCACTCTCACCCATATACGCCAACCCCTCTACACCCTCTCTATCTAGGGGATATTGCTAGGGTCGTTGCCAGGGGGTTGTTATCGATTGAAGCAACGAAACTTTTTTATCTGTATATTATGTTTCACTTTTTCTTCGAAATATACTGTTGCACTATGACTTTTTTCTAAATATGATCGTAGCTTACACCGGGTTTTTATGCGTTGGTAGATACATATGAACGTTGCACCGTTCCCTCGCCACGATATAAGGTTTCGTCTGTAAATGATTAAACCACAGAAAAAACTAAGAATAAAATTTGTTGCAGACAATTTTTTAGAGCGATAAAGTTTTGTTCAGCCAACTTCGCGTCTTTCAAAATACATGTGTTTGTCATGGAAAAACAAAAGAAAGTTTAACCGATATTTGTGTCAAGTTTATCCTGTGAAGTTAATTTTTGTTGCAAAGAATCTTTCGTCGGAAATCGATTTAAAGTTTATCTTCTGTTTTTTCTGTGACATAAATGAAACCCAAAGCTCCCCGTGTGGAAAAATTTCGTAGCGCTGTACAGTTTCTGTCCAGTCCGCCTTGAGTCGACATTGGCGCGCCACAGGCTGACTGTCCAGTGGCTAGACTGGGATGTAACGCTCGGATCGACTAGTTTCTAGACAGATCGGCTATTTTGATAAAAAATAATTATTAATTAAATAATATAATTATTTTGTATGCCATAAAAGTCCAATATATAGATTTTGCAGTTAATTAAAAATATAAAAAAAGTTTTTGTACACAAAAAAATGAAGAAATGAGTTTCCGCAAATCTCTTGTACATACGCCGGGTGTCGAACTTCTGATGTAACTTCCTATTCTATTGTTGTAACTTTGTCCCGTCGCCTTAACACCTCGGCCATCTAAAAGTTAAATTTTTTTCTTTTTTGTCGGACATGAATTTCAATTCATTACATCCTAATATTTATTTCAATAAAACATAAACAATTTTTAAACATTAAAAGTGCTTGATTTGTGAATAAATCATTGAAAAAAATAAATTTTCTATGATGTTACTTGCGATTAGGCTACGAAATAATGATTGTTTATTATTTCAAATAATTAATACGTTAGGCTTAATTATCATTTACGGAATCAATAATATTTGATTTTCTGGAATATCATAAATATTATACATAGCATTATACATATTATAATTATTATAAATTCAATATAAATTCATTATAACTTCACTATATAATTGAATTGAAACAAAATGTTTTTAAAAATTCTTCAAAAAATCGTTCTTGAAACTGCAGTTCTTGTATTAAGATTTCTATCACCTTCAACGATTATTGTTCACTAACTTAAATATGTGATAGTCTACAATTAATTACTGCTTGAGCATTTGTACAATTGTATATTTTAATTTCCTAAATCTTTTATTCCAAAATGATTATTTTCTAAATTCACCTCTGTCATTTTAGTTTAAGTCCAAACCGTGGTTCTATCTAGAAACTAGCTAAAATCTGGATAATCTTTATATATTCAAATTCGTAACGAACTCCTAGATAGCGCCAAGAATGGGACTAGACAGCAGAAAGGTTTCAATCAAACACGTAGTAAAACTAGAAAGCGCCAGTGTAGTGCCAGGCTAGTATTGCGTGAATAGACAGACTTGAGAAAAACTGTACTGGCTTTAGCATGATTCAAGACTGCCACGAAATTTTTCCACACGGGTCTATCGGGTGGGGTCTGACTGCTTGGGCCTCAGTGCGGGCCGGATTCGAACTTTACCAGTGGTTAGAAAGGTTTTGAGTTCTCATACTCTTTCGGATCAGACCGGGGCTAGCCGTCTACCTTTTTAGGACGAATAGCAAAAATCTTAAAAACTTGATCAGCTGAGAGAGAAAGGGGAAGGTTATCTGTCGGTCTCATGAGACTATTCGTCGGTACGGCTGGACGTATTTCGGGTTTTTTGCACATCTCTAACTGCTGGTAGAATTTATTTTTTAAAAACGTTATACGTTGCAAGACTCAAAATTTGCGAAATGTTACGAACTCGAACCTTTGAACTTTCTTTTGTTTGTGAAATTATGTGGCATAGAGTGATTTTCCTAAAATATTATTCTTTCATACTAATAATATAAATATAATAAAATTATGTCCAAATGAAAGAATTATCTCTTTAATAAAATGTGATCCTTGATATGAGAATGTGGACACCTGAATATCACTCTTTATTATTATTTTCTAATAAGGCGATATATGTAAAGTGGCTGGGTTTGTTTTATTTGCCTGTATACCTGAATATGTTTGTTCTAAACACAATTTCGAAACACGCGTTATTGAACCCTGAATACTAGATCGCGCAAGCAAGGCAATCATTACGCAAATACCCGTGGGCTAATATTTGTTCAATTTCGGTATCTTGTATGTTTTACGAAAAATTATGAAATGAAGTTGTCTTTAATTCATTTTGCATTTAAAAAAATGTGTAACCCATCACCATTATCAATATCATAGTATCAATTAAAAACCACGTTTAATGTCACATAACACATAATATACACATATGTATGACATAAGAATGTGTACAATTTAGTGCATAATTTATGCAGAGAATGTGTAACTTATTATATTAATTTCCTGAATAAAGTTTGCAGCCTTTTTCCCGCACAGTATTTAAACAGGAACGGAAAGAACGTTGAACCTGATATTTGTATTGCCTGCAGTGTTTATGCGCTTGTATGCAGAAATACAAATACACATGCACATAAATGTAGGCAGAGAAACGACCTCTTCTGTCGTCGATGAAATCGAAAGCGAAACAAATGTCCTATACCACGTGCCGATGCATAGCTGACCTACCCTATGTTTTCATACGCTGTTACTCACCCCACCTCACCTCTTTCCTTTCCGTGTACGGACACACAAATACGATCACGTCGCACAGAAGTTCCACGAGTTCAATTGTAGTATTTGTCAGCGGTCTTTGAATGAACGTGCATCGCATCGCCGTAAATGAAAGGTCGATCTGGATATAAATAGATCGAGTGCTATTGTGAGATTGCTATAGTTGTGCACTCGCGAAAAATACAAGGTACGCGCACCTACATAAATAACAGGTGTGCATGAATAATACAATTTTAAACTGTTATCTTCACATATATACCTAGGTATTTATGTGTAAGTACTTACACATAAATTACGGTATAAGGGGATTTAAATAAAAAATGTGAGTAACACATTGATTTGAAACTTTGATTATATAAGATGAGGGTGCTGACTTGAAAGAACAATGTATAATAATATAAAAAATAAGAAACGTATCATTTTATTCACAGATTAATCGATTTTCATACGAAAAAATCTCAGAAATTTTCGGGTAATTGCATGTGAAGTGTCAACTTATTCAACATTTTCTTTCAGTTTCATATTCCTAGTGGAAAACTCTTCTGGCACTGGTCTGGATCCCGACTAGAACGTCTATAGTCGTACCCGTATGCGCAGAACTGGGAGATGTCAGAAGTAATAAGGCTAATCAGCGCCAGATCTAGGTCAAACTAGACTGCCAATTTCATTTACAAAACACTTGTTTTAAAAGTGAGTTTTTTAATTCGTTTTATTGAAGGCACCCTGTTAATTTTTAGAACCTTATCAAAAATTGTTGCTGAGTAACACTCAGGAACTTTACGTCATGAATGACCTACGTCCATGTGCCCATTTTTTACCCATTACGAACCTTTTAGGTTGAAAAAATGTATCACGGGACAGTTTTGAAGTTTAAACTTTGAAAAAATCTTCTCCTGGCTGGCCCGGGTCAGACCAAACCGTCCGTCTGGTTTCTAGTCTTGTCGCTGACCAGATGGTCTGGCCTGGGCCTGGCCAAAAGTGTAACGTTTTTTTGGCTAGCCCCAGGCCAGACCGTATGGTCAGCCGCTAGTTATTGGCTAGACAGCTACTAGATAAAGTCAAACCTGGGCCAGACCTGACACCAGACTGTCATGAAATTTTTCCACACGGGCATAGGTATTATTAAAAAAAGGTAATTTGAGACACTCAGAAAAGTGGGAATATCTCCTAAAGAAGAACAAGCCATGTTTTGGTATCTTTGAGTACAGCTACCGTTAACCTGTGGTATGTATGCCAACTTCATAGGGATACGCGTACCCCTGTGGGTGCATTAAAACTTTTAAGTTTCAACTGTTTCTTACATTTTGTGTATTCTAATAATAATTATAATGCCAATCATCTGAATATTAATAGTCATTCCAATTTGAATTAAGCTGTATAGCACGGTGTGCGCGATTCTCAACGATAGTCGCTCTATAATTTCCATCTCTAAACTTCAAAGTCTTTAGATTTTCCTACAAATCCTTCTAATTACTCGCACACCCGATCATAATGCTCGCAGAAACAGCTTATATGTGTGCTAAATCATCACATATGCATACAAACTTATATGCACATCGCGTTGTAGAGTAATAGAGGTAATAGTTGTTTTCGAACTCCCGACAGAGCTGCTTTGGTCACAAGCATAATGAATCTATTCCAGCGGGATGGTACAGGGGCTGTTTCGTGTTCTCCGAACGTCCAATGGACGTTCTGCAATATATGTAGAGAGAGCTGACGAATCGTTCGGTATGCTCGGGTCAAAATTATAGCAAGCGTTATGTCGCTCGGATGTTTTGAACTCGTGCTAGGTAATGGACACCTCGGACGTGATTTACCCATCCCACGAAATAGAGGCATTAAAATTTTCAGTAAACAAAAGGCATGGTTCTATCTGTAACATAAATAAGCAATGATTATAAAAAGGCAAAAGTACATACAAAATAACACAGCTTTCCCTTGCCCCTCTCCCTCCTCCCTTTTCATTTTAGTTTTTTCACTCGTCCCTAACATCACTCTCTCACATCTTTCGATTCTTCTTTCACCACTTTTCCCTCGTCCCACTCAACTTTATTTCCTCCAAACCCAAATCACCGCATACCCCTTCCCACTCTCTTCTTACCTCCTCATTTAAATCATACCGCTCATCACCGTCCTATCTCACCTTCTACCCCTATCTACCTTGCACCCCTTTTCTCGTTCCACTTCCCTCACACACTCTATCTCCTAAACCCCACATACCACCCATCCCAAGGAAGTGGGATAATCACTTAACCACCTTCTATTCTTAACTCTTTTTTCCACCCCTCCCTTTCTACAGTCAACCACTTTCGCTTCCCTTTTACCACACATCGATCTTCTTTCATTCATCACCCCCTATTCCCTTACTTCACCCCCCCCATTCCCTCTCTTCCTACCTGACGTAGTCAATTTTACCACACATCCGTCTTCTTTCTTTCTTCAACCCCTATTCTCTTATTCCGAGTTCCTCCTCTCCCTCCCCCGTGTAGAAAAATTTTCCAGCGCTGACCCGGCCCAGAACAAACTTTCTGGTTTACAGTTTTGACGCTGACCAGACAGTCTGGCCTGAGAATAGCCAAAAGTGTGTAACGTTTCTTTCTTACAGGCCCCAGGCCAGTCCATCTGGTCATCCATAGTTATTAGCTTGTCAGCCACTAGTTGGAGACCGGGCAGGGGCTAGCTGGACTCCTTTTATTTTTTTAATAACGTTGAAAAAAAACCATTTTTCACTATAAGTGTATTTAGTTGCTCAGCGCCAAACCTGGGCCAGATCAGACCATTATACACCAGACTGTCATGATGATAAGAAAACAATTCTTAGTTTGATATTGTGAATTTCTTATTTTCTATAATTTTAGACACCCTGTAACTTTTTCGAAATATGACAGCAAAAATTTGCTGATCGAACTTAGAACTTTTTTCGTTCTCCGATAGCTGATAAGAGCCAGTCCTGGGCCAGACCAAATCTTCCAGACCAATCTTGGAACTTTTATTGTTCTTCGATAGCTGAGTACCGCCAAACCTTTCAGACTAGACTATCTAGATAAAGTCTAACCTAGGCAAGACCTGTCACCAGGTTGTCATGAAATTTTTCCAATCGGGGCTCTCATCCTTTGTCATATTTTCTTTCATTAAAAACGAATTGATGAGACTCATCTCACATCCTATTCTCGATCTCCCTCTAAACCACTCCCCCTCAAAATTGATAGATTTTTCCTTCTCTTCCTTCATCTCCTGTTCTTTTATTGTCAATCCAACTTCCCCCTGTCTTCTCTCTACCTTCCCTCCATCTTGAGTGTTAATTAGAAGTAAATTTTTGTCAGAGGTCTGAATATTTTTCTACCAAAGGTGCTGATTAAGGGCATGTGATACTTAGTTACCTATCGTATGTGCCATATTAGTATTTCCGGGTGTTCTCCACAATAATAAATATTCTTCACTGAAACTTTGGTAAGTGGTACAGAACATGCAAACGTGCGTATGTGCATTCTTCTTTTTTTTCAACTTGAAAATAAATATCGAATCAGTAAAACAGGAATTACCTTAACTTTTTTTCAAGTTTTTCAAAAAATAAGAAGAATGTACAAACGTTTATTCTAGTGAGTTATGTATAGACTAGTGTTTTAAGGATCTTTTTTTAAATTTTTGTGATCAGTTGACCACATCGAACGGCAATTAAAATCCCTCAACAAAAAACTAAAAAGCATCATAATTTGAAGGCATTAAAATTTAAAAGATATCTCGATTGAAAATTTCACTGTGAAATACAAAACAGAAGAAATCCTTCATGCCTCTTATCATTTGCCTTGGGTGGAATCGGTGCCAGGGTTATTTAATGGTTCACTGATTTTCAGTCACTGCAGAGTGAGATCCATCCTCAAAAGAATATTTTAACAATAAACGATAGCAACAATGATGGATATACTACAACAATATAAGTTAATTATAATTAATACTTGCGGACGCCTGGGAGTATGCGATTTTTGTTCCTCTTGGATTTTCGATTGAGCAGTTGACGTTTACATAAACTCCAGCGCCGTGTCAGTAACATTGTCATTTGCTGATAATCGGCACACATATTATAACAGAAAAGCCTAATGGGGCCAGCTGGTGGTGCAGTGGGAAAATCATAGGCATCCCTGATGACGAACCAATTAATTATTATCGCAAATAAATGGTGTGTTTGTGGACCTTTTGTGTTCAACCTAGTGGCGACGGCAATTGTCCAATTTCTACATTCCCGTTTTGTCAGGACTAATAAACCCTCTGTGCACATATATTTCTATATTTGTTTTGAATATTAGGATTGGGGCTTTTATTTGGAGTAATCGAGGTCATAACGAAGTTTTTAATGCGTTTATTCATCTAATAAAAATCAGAATCAGGCTGAAGGTGATCTTTTTTTATTCAGAAGAATCAGTCAATTGTATCATGCCTGGAGCTAATTGCAAACTATTTCCTATAGAAATTTACATTTAAGAAAACTAAAACTCGGAATGTTACTTGAAATTTCAAATATCACCGAAGTGTCAGAACCTTGTCAAGTCTCCCACTTTTTCAAAAAATTCACTATCCTGTATATGTTGGTTTTGGGCCGAATTTGTGTACAAGTTTCTTAATGTTGACTTTAGAAGTTTAAAAACAACCCTTTTCGCTCTTTCAGAAGAATTTTCTATCCCCTTTGCTAGTATTGAGACAAATTTTCTTTTCTTTATCCCTCTTTCCTCTCTCTTTCCCACCCTTTCCCTGCTCTCTTCCATTCACCTCATACTCACGCCCCTATCACTCTCCTTCGCACATTTCCCTTTACTCCCTACCCCCTTCACCGATATTCCATTACCCCTTAAACTCCCTTCTTCCTCTTAACATTATCCTCTCCCCTCGCGCTTTCTACTCTACTATTCTCTTATCCCTATCTCCTTTGACTCCTGCCTCCTTTTATTACTCAACATTATCACACGGAGAAAAATGGAAGGTCCGTCTGAACATCCAGATGTTCAGACTGACTATATTTGAGAGTCAACTATAGGACAGCCTTCTAGATGGTCAAAGCGACTATCTCTATGAGGTTAAAACAAGAGATTCTAATCGGCCATCTCAGAGAGTCCACTTGATCATCTCGGACGGCCGACTCGACCCTCTCAGAGGGCCGAAATAATCATCATAGAGAGTCGATATGAACATCTGAGATGATCCACTGGCTCTTATCAGATAGTCGACTTGATCATCTCGAATAGTCGACCTAACCATCTTAGAGGGTCTATTGGATTATCCCATATCTTCTATATAGATTGTCCTTCTTCTACCTACATTATACAATATAAATATGTGTGAGATTCCAGTCTCTCTCTTACAAGAGACGGGAAATTATAAAATTAATTGGAACCTGCAAAACTTGAAAATTTGTATATAATTCATAAAATCTGAAAGCATTTTTTATCATTTGTGGAAAGTGAGGCGCATGAAACGTGTTTTGATAACTTCCATGAATTGTAAAATTTCAAACACTGGAGTAAATTCAGAAACCGATATAAATGCGTATGACACATCTCGTTACTTTCTGTATTATCAATGAATAATGAAATTTCTAGCACGTTTGCAGTCCAAAACGACACCTTACATACAAATTGATTGCTGAACGTTGAGTGGCACCTTTGTCCTTAATCCCTTTTAAGCATCAATTTTGACGTTGAAAATCCCCCCCAAAAAAAACTGAATCGACCTTCGACCATGTTCTTTCTCGTGTACTTCACTCTCCACACATGTTCGAAATATCAGAAAGCAGTTTGAATTCAATACACAACAAATGTGACGCTGAAAGGCTCAACGACATTCGTTCATTCCGAAAACGGTCTCGACCTTTTAATTTTCACGCGCATGATTGACGTGCAAGGATTGCCTCTCCGCGACGGGTAATCTGATCCTCCGCGCGGATGGTCGAAATGAGTGAAAACAAGATGATCGTATTACCCATCCCAGAAGGATACCTTGATTATCCTATTAGTGAGTCTGAATTTCTTCTAACAGTCAAACTGGCCATAAACTGAGAGTTTCTCTGACTATGTCGAAAAGATTATGGAAGGTACTTCCGACCATCCAGAAGAACTGACTGACTCTCTTAATGTTGACTCTCTAACTTCGACCCTCCATTTTTCTCCATGCAATATTTTCAGTTTTTTTCTTATATTAATTATTCAAATTAAAATCTTCTAAATGTAAAAGAGGCAAATTTCTCCTTAAGTCTCATATAAGCCAAATTTTAAGTAAGTTATGGAAAGAGAATAAGATCAAAATGTTCAGGAGTGGAAGAGCCAGCATTTTTAATTCGCAGATCATTCAGTTTAAAAAAAAAACCCAAAATAAGAAGGTGCTGCCGGGAGAACCTTTCTGAACATACCGCCTTCCCTATGCTTTATGCACAGAGAAAACTTTTACGTATTCTCTCTCGCGATCGTTACACCATACTTTCTGAAAGTGTATTTAACATAATGATTTTCTCAAAATGGGTAATCAAAGATAAATAATTAAGATTTCCTTTGATATAAATCAAATAGATTTTTCCAGGTACCTTTCTCTTATAGTGAAAAAATACTTTTCAAGAAACAAAGTTGAACTTGTATGTCTAGTGGAACTAAAAAAGTGTTATATGCGAAATTTCTCATACGCTCCCAAAATCTGATTGAATGGTCAAAAAACCGTTTTTTGGCGATTGTTCGTTTTAGCACGGTTAAAAATCACGACGCTACAATTGAAAATATTTCAAAGTTTCTCATTTTTTCGACTTGAACAACAATTTTATCCATTTTTCAAATCCAATAATTTCTTGCTCTTGATATAATCAAAGCGAGTTCAATTCCGAGTGTAATGAGCTTTTTACATTCTCATTCTAATGAGAAGGTATTGGTTTTATGTAAAATTAGACATAGTCGGTTTTCATCAAATCTCCACGTTTTGAGACCTCCTGAGTCAGAAAAAACGATTTTTACGAAGGTGTCTGTCTGTCTGTAGTCTGTCTGTCTGTCTGTCTGTCTGTCTGTCTGTCTGTCTGTCTGTCTGTAGCCACGATAACTTTCGAAAAAATG